>VUYV01000525.1:332518-374760 GCA_008711295.1 Anarhynchus alexandrinus
CCTCTCCTCTCCTCTCCTCTCCTCTCCTCTCCTCTCCTCTCTCTCCTCTTTCTTCTCTCCTCTGTCTCTTCTCTATTCTTTTTTTGGGTTTACTAAGTTCCTATCATATTCTGAGCAAATTCTTTGGGTGATACCAGTCCTACTTTGCCTCCTTGGTGGAGTCGCTTCTGAACATCAAAGATTATCTAGCTCTTGACATGGTACTAGGTGCACCTGTAGTGCTGTAGCTTGTTTTCCAGCCTCCTCTGAGGTCACTTTTACCTTCTCCAAACACTGGGGAAGTTCTGTCTACCTATACTACTTTTAAGGCTGCTATTACTCAGCTCTGCATCTTTGATGTGTTTATCTTCACAGCATCTTTCTGTGATAGGGAACTGCAGCTATGGCTATTTATCAAATGGAGAAAAAGCAGAGCCCCAAACAGAGGAAACTGCATGAAACCTGGTCCAGCACACAGGGGCTAGTTGGAAAGTGGGAGATGGCACAGTTTGAAGCCTTCTCATGATAATGTAGGAACACAACACCCTTCTTTCCCAAAGCTTGTGGGAGAGTTTCTCCTGCAAGACCAAAAAGGAAGGATTTTACCCACATCAGGGTGCCTTTGTTGCTATCAGTCTTTTCTTCCTGCTTTTGCTCTACTGCCCACACTGACATCCTGATTTAGCACGCTAGCTTTTATGAAACCCTTTCCTGGGCATAGAATCATAGAATCATAGAATCAAAGAATGGTTTAGGTTGGAAAGGACCTTGAAGATCATCGAGTTCCAACCCCCCTGCCATAGGCAGGGACACCTCCCACTAGACCAGGTTGCCCAAGGCCACGTCCAGCCTGGCCTTGAACACCTCCAGGGATGGGGCCTCAACAACCTCTCTGGGCAACCTGTGCCAGTGCCTCACCACCCTCAAAGTGAAAAACTTCTTCCTAATGTTCAATCTAAACCTGCCCTCTTCCAGTTTGAAGCCATCTCCCCTTGCCCTGTCCCCTGAGGTGCATAACCCATTTCTGCCACTTTCGTGCCTCAGTAACCCCCAGCGCCTGAAAGACACTGTCACAGGCAGTGACGCAAGAACTGAGTTGTGAATCCAGCCCTAAGTCTTACCCTGCATCAACCTGCCGATGTCTGCCAGAGCAAGGACCCGAACCCAGCTCCTGTGATGATGTCTGACTACTTGAGTCGGTCTTTCTCTTGACCCCATCGAGAAGGAACGCAAAAGTGAAAATCAGCACATGCTACTCTTTATTCCATTACCAAACAAAGCAAGGCAAAGAGAAGAACTCTGAGCAATCTCTGAAAGCCAGAAAGGAACACTGGAAGACACAGATGAAATTACAGTTTGCTTTGTAGATCAATCTCCTTCAAATGTATGTTTTCAAAGGGCAGTTGTAGGGAAAGGGTAGCAACTCAGGGCAGGGAAGTAGAGTTGCATGATTTAAAACCTTTGAACCTATTGTTACGGTAAATAATGTCGTAGTCTTGTAATGAAACAATCAATTGACGGGAAAATAAATACTTTATTGAATGTGTCTCAAAGCAGTACATAAGCTCAGCAAGCTTCTTTGCATTCTGGATTGCCTTCCCCCTTATCTGTCAACTCTAATGCAGATGCAGAACATTAACATTTAGAGCATTCCATTTTAATATATGAAATAAATCCCCTCAGACTAGACTGGCTCTTTGCTCTTCACAGAAGAAAAAAGGCCTTTGCTAGTTTTATGGGCCTGTCTCACTTCTAAATGAAACTTCTTTTTCTTCGCCATGCAGATATCTTAGATTTGTCTGTCTGGTTGCTTTCTGGTATAAAACTGTTCCTGACTGAATCTGGTGCTTCTGAGTCTTACGTTGAAAGTCAGTGTGAAGAACAAAGTGTATGCAGGCATAGCTACCTGCCGTGTGCACTTGGGGAGGTCTAAACTGGCACCACTTAGAGACGTGACCTTAGGCTCTACTACTGGAGTCAAAGGAAATCAACTTCCCTTAAGTAAACACTTACAAATTCTGAAATATTCAGGCATCAGATGGGAACCTAGTGAGAATCACATGGTTTCCACATTTTATTTCTATAATAAACTAAAATCCAGGAGCAGTGATATGACTTTCAAGATGTTTCAACCTGCACATCTCAAAGGAGATGTGTCAAAGGAGTCAAAGGAAATCAACTTCCCTTAAGTAAACACTTACAAATTCTGAAATATTCAGGCATCAGACGGGAACCTAGTGAGAATCACATGGTTTCCACATTTTATTTCTATAATAAACTAAAATCCAGGAGCAGTGATATGACTTTCAAGATGTTTCAACCTGCACTCCCCTGGAGCACGCAATCTGAGGGAACGGCTCCACGCGCTCCCTTAGCAGAGCTCCCTTGGAGGCCGCTGGCAGCAGAGCCTTATTAAGAGGTTGTGCCATACTGTTGTGGTTGTGTTTCTAGGAAAACACAACCTAACAAGTTAAAAGCCATCTGGATGCACGAACATGAAATTCATGGATGTGAACTGCTGTGACTGCAACCCTGAGAACAAGATAATTTCTGTAATTGAATTCTTAGAGCTGGTTGAACATTCTGCAACAAGATTGTTGGACTAAATGACCTCCAGAGGTCCTTTCCAACCTCAACAATTCTGCAATTCTGTGAATTTTCAGCTTTTGGCCAGCACTAAATAACATATTTCATAAAAGTGATACAGGGAGCTACAGGACAGCTCTAATACCTGCAGGATGATTTGAAGCAAATCCTCTTCTTTTAGTTACAGGAAACAAACTCTGCGGAGGATTTTTCACAGAGTGACTGTATATATGAACTGAAAGCTTCTGCCTTAGGTGTCAGCTTCATTTCTTGGTCTATGGCAGAAGCTGAAGTATTTTCTAAGGGTCTGTGCAGTGAGACTGGTCAGGCATTTTTTTTTGAGTGAATTAAAAAGACAATGTAGGGAACTACATATCCCTGACTGGGTCTGGCAGTCTGAAATGGATTGCTTTGGTTTCAGTTACCAGATCAGCAGATCAGCTGCAGTGTGTCAGACTAATTCAAATACATGTCCAAACCTCGTTTGTCTCTATGGAAATCAAAGCCACATATCCTGTTCTTCTGCAAGTCTACAGTGCAGCTTGGTTCTTTTCAACTTTCATAATTGTCTGGTCAGAAGAACTGAATAAATTATGATTTAAACAAGGGCTCGTAGAGCTTGGCTCATTCACAGAGCTCACTGGTAAGATAAGCAGAACTGCTGTCCTTGCTTTGTGGAAGAAGATTCTGGATCAGAGGAGAGAGGGACTTTCTGAAGGTCAGCCAGTAGATCAGCGGCAAAGAGGACCCCTGATTCCTAGTCCAGTGTTTGGGCACTATGACACACTGTGGACTGCCTGTCAGACGACAGCTGGAGAAAGGACACATTATCCACGTTTCTGAGAGGAGGAAAGACTCTATAACTTTTTCCTTGTCCAAATAGCCCAGAGACTCAGTGCTCATTCAGTCTCCAGGCCATGATGCTCAGCAGACAAGGAGCTGTGTGCTTAGTCTAGTTTGGTAAGGGTCTGAAAAGCACAGCTACCAGCCCTTCTGGGCAATTTGGACAAAATGTGAATGTCTTTTCACCAAATTCTGTATTGCTGACAGCAGAATTACAGCAGGGCAAAGAGGAACTCAGGCACAATCACAGCACAGCTGTGGTCAGTCGTAAGGTATTTCAAGTTATTTCTGAAGTGAGTATTTTCAAGCACATTTAGTTTTGACTGACTTGTCTGTTTTGATGCACAAGTTCCATTTTCATTATAAAGTGATAATAAGCTTGAAATTGCTGCTTTTCTAATCCAAGTCAAAAGCTCGCCTCTTTGAACTAGGAGTGGTGGTGAAAACAGTTTAAAGGCTTGGAAACGTGTGTGGAGCTCTCAGCTACTCTGGCCACATGCGGGATAATTAAATGTGTGACAGGAAGGAGAATTTCCTTCCTTTAAAAAAATGCATCTTTCACAATAGTTGTGGTAATGAAGTTTATTAAAGAATTTACTATTAAGGTTATTTCCTGACTATCTGGGGATGTGCCTTTTAGACTGCAATCAATATGAACAAATGAAATAACCATATGTAAAAGAGACCGGGCTCTCCACTGGATATATGGTGTGACATGTGTAACTTATGACTATAGTGCATTGTGCTGTTGCCCCACAAGTCCCTTCTTACATGCCAAACTATCAGAACAATTTCTGTCTTTGTAGGGAGCAGAAGGTTGGAACAGGCCGAGTATTTCCTTCAGATTAATGTAAGAATCAAAACTAATACATGAGAATGCATTAGGCGGCTCAAATGTTTTATGTTGAAGTGGTTAACTTAAGAAAAACAGCACCAGGGAATAATACAGTGATACTTTTTGGTGTAATCTCTGCCAGCGCTGCAGACAAAAATTTCAAGCCATTGACAGCTTGAAATATGGTAGGTACATATATAGCACATTACTTTCTGCAAGGCAACCGGAACTAAAAGATGTACTTTTATAAATAATCACCTTTGTTTTTCCAAAATGCATAAATCCTATTCAGTTTGCTCTGAAGGCTATAAGATTTCCAAGCACGTCTCCAGAAAAACCTCTGGAGATCTAATTATTCCAGGATACCACAAAAAAAAAAAGAGCTATTACTTATTTGAACTGCTGTAACTGCTAGCTGCAATATGATGACTTCTCTGTCAGTGTTATTCTGCTTCAGAGAAGAGTTTCTATTCTCTATAGCAAACATAGCGAGGTCTTTTTCCCCAGACCTGAGTTCAATTATTTAACATGCTCTAGGCTGAAAGAATACCAGATACATGTTACATCCAATATTTTAAAATAGCAGTAATAATAAGTTTTGTTTAGAAAAAATGTGTAGGTTTTAGTTCAGACCTTAGACCAAGTGGGGAAATTATTTGGATTTAACTTAGCCTAAATGTTGTGATTCTACCGTCTTTAGTGGAATTACTCTTCTTTGCATCATTTTAAAGTCAGGAGCCTCCAATTCTGGGTGGAAATTAGGTGTGGGGATTGCAGGATAGCCTTTAGTCTCTAGCAACAGCGAACAGCCTGATAAAAGAGCGAGGTGTCCTCTACTCCCACTGCTCCCTTCACAATGGCTGTTGAAGACAAGTCTTGTCATCGATGGATTTCTTTCTGTTCCTACATGATTGCACTGAGGACCCGAGGACTGCTTGGGTTTCTGAGTTAAATAAAGTAAGAAGAATAGAGATATTTATTATCTTTAAAATACCTCAAAATCTTAATTCTATGTGGCTTTTAGAAAAACTTGGACTGAATTTCCCTCTGTTGTGACTTTTAAAAAATTTTCATGTCCTTTCCACTTCCGTGGTTCTGCCCAATACTGGCTCCATCATCACAGTGAAACCTCTCTGCTGCCTTTGAAATTGTTTGTACATTGTTTCTCTGCTGTGACCCGCAAAGGTCCTTGGCACAATAAATGTGGTTGCTCTTTTTAAGAGGTGGACAAGTGCTTGCTGGGGACTGATGTATGGAATTCATGGGACAGATTCCTTTGTCATAGGCCAAAGAGCAGTGACCAGCTGCATGACTTTGCTGATCCAAACCTAGAATAATGAAACTATGGCCCTGTATCCGTTAAAAAATGGTCCATCCTCTCCCCTCTCATTCTCTTTGAAAGTCTTTTAGATACCGGCTTTTTAAAACAATCTGTTATTCATTTCTCTCCACATGATTTTTGTGATGGTTTTGCCCTCAGGTCTTGGTTTTCAGTGAATTGGTTTTTGTATCCAGGAAATGTAGACTCACATACATGCCAGAAATGAAGAAAAAGTAATTCTAAAGAAAACAGCCATATACAGTATTACACATCACGGTTGAACTGAATCCCAAATACTCGCAACAAGATATTTCATGTTATTTGTGGCCTGAAAGACAGTTAGACACCTAACAGAATATTAAAAAGGGGCAGAATACATAACACTTATACAAACAATAATAATTTGTCCTGTAATAATCCCCTCAACTTTCCACATCATCTTGTAGCTGCTATTCCAAATGCTTTGCTCTCTAAGTTTTGGGTTTTTTTTTCCTGGAAAAATTAGCTTTCTGCCATAATTATCGCAAAGAAGCTGTTGTAAGAGATCTCGGCCTCTTTCTTAACCAGAACTAGACACTGTCCGTAGTAAAAGTGTGGTTATCCTAGAGAGTAACACTGGATTCTGGTGGCCTCATCCAGCAGAAATCATCAGAGATCCACAGATCTGAACTCAAATCAGGTCCTACACATACAGCAATGACAAATGCCCTGTTTGTAGAACAAGATAATTTACACACTGACCTAGATGAAAATGTCTCCCTAAAAATGACGTTTTGAAGAAACAGTGGCTATCTTCGAGGCTGATTCAGTAGGGAAGCAAAGACACTGACCGCAAAGACACTGACCACAAAAAAGTCTTAGCCCAGAGCTCATGAAAGGCTTGAGGCAGACTAGGACGTGCTGCTCGTCACCTGCTGCTACTTCTGCTGACTACAAGTGAGACTTCTTTTAAGTATTAATGCTTAAAGAAGGAGTCGAGACCAGAAAAGCAAAATACAAATATACACTTCAAATATTCTTAAGTAACTTTCCTGAAGTGCTTAAAGGAAATTAAAAAAACTGAATGTAGCATTTTGGCTTTCAGTCTACTAACAATCTAGGTCAAACCAGAGCCGAACTGTTTACATTTAAAACACCCAAACATTCTCCAGAGCTGTTAATGATGACGCCAGATTTCATAACCGCACAATACAATAAACGTAATATCCATTGAGTTGTTGTGTTCAAATCAATACTTCACACGCCAAATCTTGCATGCAGTGAGGTTATCTGAGAAATCTCAAATTGATGTGCTGCAGCACTGTACCTTGGGCCTTCGAACCCTGAAAGTCCCAGTGCCCAGAAGGTTTTTATCTCCATTTTCTTATAGGCACTTAGGAAATCTGTACCGAGGCAAGGAACCGAACCTCAGAGCAGCTCATTCAGCACTTTGACCGCTGATCTTTCCTTCCTCCCCAGATACAGGATTTTTTTGAAAAGGCTTTTGAGAATGAGAGATTATAACTGTAAGCATCGTACAAGCTCTACAGTAGACTGACTTTTTTCTAGAATCTAACACAATAAAACAATTGTCTCAAATCAGCATTTCTCAGGCAAAGTCATTATATGAATATTTAGAGATAGTATTCACTGTTAAGAATTACGAAAAATATCCTCATATCATTCACAAGAGGTAGCTTTTGTGTCTTGCCAAAGGTCATCTTCCTCCCCAGGCTATTACGCAGTAAGTTGTCGACCAGTTACATACTTTATTGCTGGCCTATCATATTAGAGCAGCTGCACTTCAGAACATTGCATGTAATTGGCTTTGCAACAAAAGGCCTAAAACAAATAGAAATGTATTAATTTAAAAATTCGCAGTTAATTAATTCCACCAAGAGGGAGCTTTGCAAGATAACACATTTCAACTGAGTGAACTGTTTTAGGAACCAATTTCTCTGAACTTGGAGAAACATTTAAAAATAATTGGAAATATTACCTTGGCTGATGTTTCAAACCAGCCCACGAACCCATTCTCTTTGCAGAACTGATCCATCTTGATGCCGTTGTTCATAAGAACATCTATTCCCTGGTCGCATTTGTTTGCTAAGAGGACTGTCGGCACAGGTTTGCCATTTGGAAGAACCAACTTAGAGTCCAAATCCTCTTTCCATTTTGTCACTGCTTCAAACGTTGCAGGTCTTGTAACATCAAAGACAATAAAGGCCCCCATGGCCTCTCTGTAATATACCCTGGTCATGTTTCCAAATCTTTCCTGACCTGTGATGAAGAAAGTAGGAAGGGAAAAAAGACACCACCTTGTAAAAATCACTGGTTCCAATGTAGATCAAAATTTAACATAGTGGGTTTTCTAAGAGAACATTGCTGAAGGTAGGGCTTCATTTTTTAACTCTCTGGAAAGCTACTCTTTGTCTAAATAATTAAAAGTACCGTGCTAGACTCATTTGTACGAAAATGCAAGAGAGTACAGCATGAAAAAGGAGTGTTAAAGCAAACATCCAAGGAAATTCGGTAACTTTATGACAAGCTTGAACTTCAGTGTACAGTCTTATTAAGCTGCCAGATTTCTAGATCTGTGGACAGTACCAAGGGTCTTGGTGTGCATTATAGGACTTTAAACAGGAGTCACAAAACATCTAGGTACCAGATTGGAAACTCCTTGATACTGCGGTATTATGTGGGAAACTTCTAACATAACTGATCTGCTCACCCATGAAGAGGATCCCACATATTCTCATGCAAGTGATAATAATCAACAGTAATATAATTAAGCCCTGGAGCCATACCAGGCATTACAGTCATTATGAATTTACTTTTACCAGTAAACTAAAACACAGAGGTAATAAAGGTGAATTTAAAGCCTTACGAATGTGGAAAGTGTTCTAAGAAATGGCGCAGCAGTAGCAACAAGAAAAGCCATATTGCTCCAGTGAAACGGTCTGGGAGGAGACGTTTCACATGAGATCTGTTCAGAAGACTTGTGGTTTTATTTGCTGAATTCAAAGTGTTTTCTGGGAAGTTATTTGCAGTATTTTTGTGAGCTAACAATATATTATATTCAAACATGGATATTTGTAAATATATCTCAATTTATATGATTAACAGTGTAAAACTTAACACACTGATGTCAGAATGTGGTATGTTGATTAGCTGTGTGTTTGTTAATATATATGCTGTTTTCATGGGAAGTCTGAAAAAACGTTTCCAAGAATGGAAATAAATTATACAGAATTCTTCTTGAAGTGAAAAAATAGAATTTCCATTGATGTCTACTGCTGAGCCGTGATCCAAAATAGAAGAATTATAAATTCCTGAAACATCTCACAACAACAGCACTCTTTAAGCAAGACAACTCTTGTATTTAACCATATGCTTCCGTAGCTGAGAAAAAGTGCTATGAAAATAGACAACCTTCATCAGAAACCTGTTTTTAGCCTTATTTTCTCAATGTGCATAATTTTGAGTAAGTTAGGAAGACAAGAAGATTGGCAGTCTACCTCTAACCCTGGGAAGGTTACCTGTGGAGGTTTTATCTGATAGAAATTGTGCTGTCAAATGTAAGGTTGGGTTGAGAACTGAGGAGTGCTGATTACTGGGCTTCTAGACTATGCAGTTTCATTTAATGGAAAGAGCACTGAACGCACTTATGGGGTCAACACCATCTGTTTGTGATGTTTATCTCTGGTTTTATGCACTAGCTGTTGCAGCAAGGAGAAAGTCATTCACATGATACAGAAACCAAAAGTGGGTGTCTGTCTTCTCCGAATTCATGTTAGATTTTTTTTTTACCTTAAACAAACACTGCATCCCATTGATAAAGCAAGATAGAAATATATCATTTCTGGGAAATATGAGGTCATATTGAAAATTTCTTATGGTTATTCTTTATGAAAATGTCTTATGATTCCTATCAGTGGGCTAATCAGATGAATGGCTAAAAGTCATGTGCTATTCAATAATCTCCTTGCTGAGCAATTTTTTTCATCTGCAAGAAGGTGCCTTCAAACAAAAGTCAAGGTCTGATTAGAAACTTTGCAGTGAGGCAACAAGCAACATACGCAATTAGGTTTTGATGCATATTGTATTTCAGTGACACTTTATACTTCTCATGCAAAGTTCTTGAGATGCTTGCACTGTAGATGAGATGCAGATGATGTAAAAACAGCTAAACTTGGGCATGACATGTATTTATTGGGACACAGATCTCTAAAGAGGTGGGACATGCCATAGAACATGAACTAAATTATTAAGTTGCAGCATAAAATCATTCATCACAAACAATCAAAGTTATTAGAGGAATAAAAGGCTCCTATGATGTGGTCTTCTGGCTAGTGGCGGCTCACAAAGTCCTGAAAAATAGTATGTCATACACACCGATTCCTCCTTCTGCTCCTAAGCTGCTTTTGCAGATACCTGGGTTTTTCACTGCACAGAAAAGCCACCATGTTTGAAAAAGCAGCTTTATGCTGGAGGACAGAGCTCACCGATTTCCATTACCAATCACTTCAGATTCAGAAAAAGTATGGAGCTGCTGGCTGAAAAAAGTGCCTAAACTCTTTTGAAGTGGTCTTTTTCCCCATCAGTTGCAATTAACACATGAACTTACTTGGCATAAAGACATTATGCAATCTTGAATGGAAAAAGAGGTGGTCTGTAAACCACAGAATTTTAGTTTTATGTCATTTACATAATGGCTTTACTTTTATTTTATTTACGTTGTGAAATAAAGTGATCTCTAGTGTTTGCATTGTGCTTGGAGAGCTAAATATTCTGTCTGAGGGTCCAGGAGGACTCTTTTTTCTTAAGATTCTCACTTATGTGAATGAATACCTGTCTTAATAGATGAGGTTCCTAAAACTTTCATTTATCAGAATTATTCATGGAAATAGGCACCGTTTGATGTATTAAAGGTGTCATAATCTGGCCTCAGGTTTTCAACAACACAATGGCTTAGGCAGTAATTAGGCTAGAAAATAGATCAGCCATTAGGTATTCAGTGGTATCTCGCAGGCAGCCTTGAACATTAGAATCTGCTTTATCTGCAAGAGGGACTGGGGAAGATGGGTTTTGCTTTTTATCGGAAGGGTCAGAAACTTGTGAAACGTTTGTTTGATCTGGCCCATTGTACATTACTGCATCCCTTACAAGGCCACCGGCATCTGGCATCAAACCCCACGAGCCTGATGGCCTTTGCCCACAGAGACGGTGTTTTACATTGGGATTCATCAGCCCTAATTTAGGTTCCAAAAAAAAGTAACAGGGTGTATCTAAGATTAAGGTCTCTTTGTAGTCAGAGACTGAGAAGAGATATCTAGAGGGCATTTTCTCAGAAAGGAGAGACATTTAAGGGTGGCCACATAAGCTTCATTATGGAGGTATTTAATCTCTATCCTCAACCCCCTGGTGAGCCCAGGGTAAGTAGATTATGCTCAGATGGTTCAGTACAAGTTGTCTAATTCTTAAACCAGATGAATCCTACTCCACTTTGAAGTGAACCCAGTGAGACCAAGATGCCAAAACAACAAGATTTCCACGAAAGGGAAGGACTCCCTGTCTGAATGACACCTGCGTGCGTATGTATCCTAATCTCAGTGGCCCCTGTGCAGTAGGGAAAGCCGTTGTTTCATGGGCTTAAAGCAATCAACAGCTAAATTTTCACAGTTTATAAAAATGCACCCCACATAAATTTGCCAGCATGACTTGTATAGAAATCTACAATTTTCACTACTATCATCTCTGATAAAGTTACAAAAACAAATGATAAGGTGCTAAAACTCAGATAACTTCCACCGTCACACCCACAGTATCTGAAATACAGTGCAAGATAAAAATTGATTAAAACTGCCTAGTGCCCAGTATTACAATGGGTTTTACTTCTTGCCACCATCCCTCATCCTAAGAGGCAAAAGCTTCTGGGAACCACAATGCTTTACAGAGGGCCTTTAGCCAACACTGAGAAGCTGGAATTTGTGGAAAATATTTAAACCTTTTTTACCTTTCACTTCAAAATACTGTTCAGAATTTTCACCCTTGGATTTAAGTAATTGTCTTTATGGATTGAAACATAGGCCGGCCTTGAGGTGGTGTTCACCACCCCAGAATGTGGAAAAGCAGGCTGTCAGAAGGATCTGGCCCAGGGATCCCCCACAAATCTATACTGAAATAAAACCACCATAGTGAGGGACTTATTTATGTTTGCAGTACAGTAATTTCAAGGTAACTTAGCCTAGAAATCACCATGACTATCTTATTTATGCATATGTACTGCAATGCTTAGCAGCCACTAAATGGCTAAACTGCTGAGGCAGTGCTGTGCCTGGCACTTGTGAACAGTCCGTTTGCTCCTTCTGGAGCATAACAGTCGTAAAAACTTTACAACTGCAGGGACATCTGCCTATATCTGTGCAAAGACTGCTGCTTCCGAAGGTGAAAGGTGTAGGAAAAGGAAATGAAACTGTTCTTTTGCCACTGGTATTGTGTGGGTATCTCCAATGCATTGGTCCAACTTTTTATGAGGTGAGATCATAGAATCATAAAATGGTTTAGGTTGGAAGGGACCTTGAAAATTATCTAGTTCTAACCCCCCTGCCATGGGCAGGGACACCTCCCACTAGACCAGGTTGCTCAAAGCCCCATCCAGCCTGGCCTTGAACACCTCCAGGCATGGGGCATCCACAGCTTTTCTGGGCAACCTGGGCCAGTGCCTCACCACCCTCACAGTAAAGAATTTCTTCCTGATATTGAATCTAAATCTCCCCTCTTTCAGTTGAAAATTGTGACCCCTCATCCTATCACTCCACTCCCTGATCAAGAGTCCCTCCCCAGCTCTCCTGTGGGCCCCCTTTAGGTACTGGAAGGCCGCTATGTCTCCCTGGAGTCTTCTCTTCTCCAGCCTGATCCAGTCTTGTAAAAGCAAACCAACGTATTTTGGGTAGCAATGAATAATCCAGCCCGCACATACACAGCAGGAGACTTCACGGTGATGCTGACATGGCTGTGAAAAAGCAGCAGGGGAGAGGGGAGGCTCGAAAGTGCTGCTCTCTGCCCTCCGCTGCACTTGCAGAGCTGCTCCTGGCAGTAAATCTGCAGCTAAAGCTGGTCTTCAGAGAAATCTCAGGGCAGTGTGGACATGAAACACAGACAGTAGCACTGAGAGCAGCCTTGCAGAGAAGTGAATAGGAAATACACCCGGGTTGTCTGTCTGCAATAGTTGGTTTCTTCAAAAGTGGTCCCAGCCTGCATCTGCAGGGCCACCCCTGCCACAGCAGCCTTGATCAAAAGAATAATTAAGAATTTCTTTCAAAGCTTTCCTTCTGACAATCTGTTAATGAATTTAAAGGATACTCGTAGAGAGGCAGCAGAAAAGATAAGGAAAAAGAATAAAATTGATGGAGGAGCAAGATTTAAAGATGTGTGACCCAGCAGTAGAGGTGATGGCACACTTCAACAGGGACGTGAACACCAAAACTGAGAACTTGGGACATTCAATAAAATAAAATGGAACTGTTGGGAGGAAGTAAAAGACAAGGAGAATTTTACCATGTATATCTCCTCCCACACACAGTCGTGAAAATTCAGTCACTGGAAACTTAGGCACTTCACTGAATCAGACATAAATTCATAGATTTTAATGCCAGTGTGTTGCTAGAGATAACATAACATCACAAACCATGAAGTTTTGTCCAATTATTCCTGTCTAATACCCATAGCTTCAGGAATATATTATCTGTTAAAAAAACCCAAGTCTTCATGCAATAATATGTGATGCAGAACCTACCTTATCCTTGAATTAATTTGTCTAATACTGGTTGTCCTTATTGTTCAGTATTTATCTCTCATCTAAATAAATGCAGTTTCAGCATTTAGCTATTAGATCTTGATCAAATTAAAGAATACAGAAAAATATGTTACAGAAATATAAACTATATTTAACTATGAAGTTAGGTGGCACTAGACAAACCAAATTTGCTTTTTCTTCTAATGTCTGTAAAAGTAAACAAAGGTAAACTGCTTGGTCCTACCACGGCTGGACTATGTCACCCTCCCATGAAGTCACCACGTATGTAAATCCTACTAATAATGTAGATAAGCTTGACACTAGTTTTACTCAAAACATTTTTGAGAAGATTGTTTCTAGATTATTAAACAATTTAACCAATCCACACAGTGAAGTGCAAGGAAGAGTACACTTTACGCTTAGTAGTAAATTCACTTGCTCTATAACGGAGGGGAAGGACAGGACGTAAGAGCTAAAATGATGCCTGATATATGGAGAGAGAGAGAGAGAGAGACATATACACATATATTCATATATTGATACATTTGCAGCATTTCCTTCAATTCAAGATGTCCTAAATGCTAAAACAACACCCTTCAGCTTGGTTAGGGACCGAAAATTTATTGCTTTACCCCCAAAGTTAACCTAGTAACAGAGACTCTACCAAAAGAGAGGATGTTCTGAGACCAGAGCTTTTATTTTCCTCGCTCTTATCCTCGCATATTTGTGTTTTGCAAGTGGTGCTATATGACCAGCCACAGCCAGGATAAAACATTTCCAATCAGTTTTACTTCGCTTTCATTTTTAAACAACTTTTTTTTCTCACCAGCTTATTCATGACAACTTCTATGCCAGCACCACACTGATCTGAATTCAGTGTGCTGCTTACAGAACTTATTTTCTATGTGTATCTATCAACAGCTAAAGCTTCTTACACAGAAGTCATTAAAACTGAGACAGCAACTCTTTTTATTACCGGCCACTGTCTTGACCTTCACAGAGATGCTTTGAATTGAGCAATTCATATGAAATTTAGTACTATGCCGTAATTCTCTCTGTCATGTGTGATAACTCAGAAAGCGCGCTAGTCATTCAGTACTACAACTTGGTGTAATTGCTTCTGCAGCCTGACTGAAAGCTACATCATATGATCCGCCAGCACATGATTAGTAGTGTAATAAATCTCTGAAACAAGGCATACAAAATACATTCTTTCAGTCCCCGATGCATTCAGAATTTACTATTAAATGCCTTTTCTCATACAGAAAAAGTTTTGCTGGATGTGTATGTATTTACTGTTATAATCGGTCACTGGTGAGCGATAAAAGCAATGCTTTCCCCATTATTCCAAATTTCAATAAAGAAACCTGAGCGCATATGTATTTAGTATCATAAAACCACAAGACTATACTGATGTGTAAAAAAGCTGAGGTTACGCATGTTGTGCACAAAGTGCTGTTGTTGCATAAGTTTTAGTACCTTGGTGCCAAATTCAGAGCCCAGACACGAGGCAGTAAGTGTAGAAGAAAGGCACTCCCTCCGACGATAAGAATGTCAAGAATTTTCTCATTTCACTAGTTTCACTCGGTGCCGTTCCAGACTAGATCACTGAACCCACGGCTCAGGCCACAGGCTGGCATAGCTGCCTAACAGCTGATATAATGGTCACCTCTATTCCTTACTTAACACAGGAAACTTCTTCATTTAACTGAGTTTTAAAAATGCCCTCCTTTTTGCTGTAAGCTATTGTGCTCTACCTGTCCTTGGGTTCCTACACACACTGAATGAAAGGTGATTACTTACAGCATGCGAAATATGCCATCAAGATAAACTGTTATTTTGTGGTCTGAATCAAAAATGATTAATTCCTAGTAAGGGGGGTGGCAAAAAAAAAATAAAATGTGGGTTTAATTGGAAGCCAAATATAAAAACTCCGAAGCACTGACAGCAACAATGTCAAATTCTTTATTTTTTAATTATGTAAACATAGAAGGATAGCTGGACTTCTTTATTCTTTTTCTCCCCACACAGAATAAATTAACTTTTTTTTGCTTGATGTTGGAATAAGGACAAATAAACATGAGTAAATACATTTTTAGCAACCAGGAATATTGCCAAATGGAAACACTTCTCTTTTGAAAGGATGTCAGAAGTTGTTTACATTTCCTTGGGCCAAAGGAAGGAAGGCAGGAGAGAGAGGAAGGAAAGGAAGAAGGAAGGTATTTTGATAAAGTAACTCGATGATACTTTTTCCTTATTTTTTAAACTATAACAGTAATTGTAACTATCTTATTGAATACCTCATCTCTTCCACCAAATTAAATAGATGTAAGAGGGAATTCTTGTTGGTCTCCCTCCCACCACGGAGATCTATCTGTTAGTCTAATGAGGGAAGCTGAACAGCGGCAGCCGCAGGGGAAGAACGGGGGCACCTGGGGAGAGGTGCCCATGTCCCCGCACGTGTCTAAGGGCTTGGGAGAAAAATCAGACGGGGCAGGTTTCACCCTGACACTCCTTGTCTGGGAACCTGCTGGCTTTAGGGAAACTCCAAAATTTCAATCTGCCCTCAAAGTTTTCTCTCCTTAATCTCCTCTCCCTCACCGCTTGGGCGCTGTTAGTTCCCAATGTAAACATTAGTACAAATGAATTTGGGTCTGTATTTTATATTATCTCCAGATGAGTTACGGAGCAAAAGGTTCTCCTCTGTACTCACCCGCAATATCCCAGAGCTGCAGCCGTACCACGGTCTCAGCATCCCAGCTCAGCACCTTCAAGGCAAAGTCCACGCCGATGGTGGCCCGGTAGTGGGGGGAGAAGTTCTGGTGGACATAACGTTTGATGATGCTGGTTTTGCCCACTCCCAGGTCCCCAATCACCAGCAGCTTGTAGAGGTGCTCCTTCTGACTGGGCTTCTGCATCTTTCCTGTGGCTGCGGCTGCTCCCTGCGAACTGATTGCATACTCTGCCCGAGGAATCCTGCCAGCCCGAGGGGGAGAGAGAGAGTGAGGAACCGGGGAGGGAAGGAGAGAAGGTAGGTGGAGGCTCTTTCCCTTTGTACGGAAGCAGTATCACCAGGTCCAGCAGTCAGCCCTGCTGGGAGATGAAGTAAGCAAGAGACTGGGGAAAGAAAGTCTCCCAGAAAGTTTTGTGCGTATGTGTGTAAAGGTCAGCACGAGGTGTGCCTGGGATTAGTCTGGCTACTAAAGGCTTTGCAGGAAAAGTCATGTAACAGTCCTGTTCCCTGTTTCGCTCCTCGCTGGAAGGACAGTGTTTCTGTTCTGCACCAGTTTTACATACTTCTTTTAATTACTGTCTTCTTGGTGATGATTTGTCACCCTCTGCTTGTTTCCAGACATCTTTAAAATGCCAGTCACAGCAAAAAAGCAGAAATCTCCTTTCAGAGGTTTCACGCCTCCATTAAAGTGCAAAAATTAAAGCAGTGTGCCTCTAACTTTGGATGTGATTTGGTTTTAATCAATGTAAGTCTGTGTGAATGCAGTTATATCACTAGAAGTCGCAGTTACAGCAATATAAAGCGTCTTTACATATGTCCATGCTAGGAGGGCTATGTGAATTTAATTACAACAGATACATGTTTTTAAGTTTCATTAACATAATTGAGATTGTCTGTCTGTACCTATAAACATGCTCGCATCTGCTGAATGCAACACAGAGCTCACACTTTGTTTTTTCTTACAACCAGACTCTAAAATTCAAAAAAATCCAGATTTATCCCATGACTCCGATAATCAGAAGTTATGAAAGCGTAACAGCATTAGAGCATATGAATGCCAGTGTCTCAACGGTCCTCTATTTTCCAAAATAAGTGATATCAAACTTGCAAACAATTGAACACGTTTGAGTAAATCATTCCACTGCCATGACTGACCCTATATTTTAAATGAAAAAAACAGTGACAGTTTCAACTTGGCAGCTTAGCTGGAGACCCCTACCCACTGCCTAGAGGTGTTTGATTCTTTTAACAGTTTTGAAAGCAAACCCCCGGAATTTTAATATTGAGTGAAACTCATCCATGAACGATTTTTACATTTATCGATGATCCTGATAAAATGAAAACGCATTTTACACTTATTGAAATATTATTTGACGGAGTTCTTATCTAAATGTGCACCGAAATGGCACGAGAAATTTGTCATCTATCCAAAAAGCAGGATTTTAGTAGACAAAGAATTCAGAACACTTATGTTATGCAATCTTTTATAATCAGTCTTTAAACTCAAACTTTAAAGTTTGTATATACACACACACACAAAGTGGAAATGGGTAATTTGAGGAGAAAACTGTCTTATTTTCCCTGAAATTTTTTATTTTTAATAAGAGGTCTTTTTTTCAATAAGATAAATTCTCTTTCCAAAAACAAGCTGTCATTTGTATCCCTCTGTTTGGAAAGAAAATTTTAAAGGGCTTAGCCTTGTTAGCTATGGACATCATAAAAGACAACAACTTGAGAATCAAACTAGTGCACTCCAATCAGCTACTATTTTCGCATGATTCAATTTTATTATTGTTGCTACTGGTAGTGTGTGGTCTGTGAATCTTACCTTCCCGGCACCGCCGTTTTCAGAGAGGATCCAACACCCAAGCACTTCTAAGCATTCACAATTCCCCTCTAAAGTTGAAGATTTCCCACTACAGAGGTTAAAAAAAGAACAGGCTGAGAGTGTTTAGCAATTTAGGAAATGATGAAATTGGTGTTTTGGATGAGGTTGAAATTCCATCTGATCTTTTATCCTTCTTTGATGATGGCCTGTGCTCAGAGAGCAGTGCATGGAAGATGACTGTAAGCAGATATTAGGTAACTGGAGGTCTTTGGTTATTAGTAAGTGTAGTTAAAGATTGGCCTACACCCAGAAGCATGAGGCTTTACCTCTCTTCCAAGGTTTTTGTTAGCATTAGCTATAATAGCTCTGGTTAATCGTGTTATTTGTTTAAGTTTCCAATTTTTCTTTGAACGTGGCTAAATTCTTGGCCCCAGCAACACCCTGGTACAATGAGCTCCTCATAGGCTTAACCAAGGTCACCGGGATGGCGATAGGGTTACAAGCGAAGTGTTCAGCGAGGTGTTCAGATGTGGGGTGAGCATGTAGGAGGCTTCATTGCATTTAGAAGGATGGTACGCTGAGCTAAAGTGAAGCATGGACTGAAGCGTCTTGCTGAGTAAAAGCTGTACCCGGGTCCCCTAACTCCATGGTGAATTGACTTTTATAGACATTACCTGCTGAATGCTCCTGAGGCGGGATAAGCCCCTCAGCCCTGCCTTGCTCCACCTTTTTGGAGGACTGTTGCCACGTCCTGAACTATGTGTCTGTACCGGTTTGACTTCATTGGCAACTGAAGGCACTGGGGCAGGGAGGTGTGGATGTACTGCTCATTTGCAACTCTGCGGCAGGAACAGTAATCATTGTCATGCGGGAAGGCAGATAATTTTGGCTGGTCATGTCTTAAGAGATCACTGGGAGACTTGTTTGACGATGCCAGCCGATCCCTTCAGGCACACAACCAGGTTACGGTGACGCAGTGATTTGCTGCCAGCAGAGGTGTCCAGGGAAGCGTACTTTGCCTGGAGCTGATGCAATGCTGTCTTAGCTGAGACAACAGCTAAGGGCAGTTAATATGAACCACACCATCTTGCATTTGCCACCCACAGGCGGGTAGTTAGCAAGGCTCAGCTGACAGGAGTAACTTGCCAGGCTGGGAGAACCAGATGCTGTCTCTGAGCCCCTATTCTGCTGCTTCAGGTTCTTCAACAACATCCAGGCAATAAGAACGTGTAAACATGCCACCAATTTAGTTGATATTTCAGTGTTTGTATTTTGGTTGTCTGTGTTTTCTCTGGTAAAGACATACATTTAAAACTTTACTAAATCAATGTAAATATTAATTAAAATCCCACATGACATTATGTATATCTGTGATGTTTTATTTTTGTATTCCCTGCCTATCCACTGTGCTATTTCCCACAGTAGTATCACCCAATGCTCTGCTATCTCCATTTTAATACTTATACTAATATTAATAGAGTATATTAACACTCTATTTTAATTGGTAGGAATTGACACAAACTCTGCATGTCTTTGTTGTAAATTTTTAACATTTAAGAAAGTTCCATCAAATTGAGTCATTACAGACTGTGTTGGCCTCAGCATAAAAGTGAAACTCATTTTACAGTGGTAATTTTCAGGAATTTCTCACTATTCCTCTGTCATTAGTAGAGGTCTTTTTTTCTGAGAGAAGTGATAAAACTGAAGATGCAATTATGCTGACAGGAATCAAGGACAGCATAACTGCATCCTGGATTTTATCACTCCTTCTCTTTGCATGGCATATACCACAGAAAAGGACGTCAATCCTGACTGAGCACCGCGGCTGTTACGAAAATACATTAAAAAAATGACAACATTGTCTGAGTTAATGAAACCATGAGGTAACAGTTTCTGCCCAAGGAAAAAGAATGAAATTATTAGAAATGTATGTACTTAAAGGATCACCATCTAATTACCTAGGGGTTTTACACCACCGTTATCACTATTATACCTGGTAGCTTTGAATGTCTAGAAGAGATTGACTTATGCCATATATTGTATAATATATGGCCTATATATCATATAACATAAATGACATAACAATCCAGAGAAACGGTAAATATACATGTGTGTATGTGTGTATATGTATATCTACATTTATATAACGTGATAGATGAAATCAATATGATAGAAGATTATTTTATGTTTTAGAAAAATAAAACATTGAAATTCTACATAGGTTTTTGCCAGACTTCCATATCCCAATTAATCCTGGGGTATGGATTAAACACTAAGTTATTAGCTACACAGAAGGCTGTTCATCTTTTATTAATGTATTGTCTTCTTCATCTCAGTCATAGCATATTCACTGACATCATTATGGGAATAGTCAATCATGGCAAGAACAATCTCTTACAGAGAAAGAGATTGTTTTAACAAAATGGTGCATTTCCCCCAATTTTATTTTTAGACTAGAAAGATTTAATTAGTTTGGATTTTCCCTTCTTCCATTCCAACCGTTCTTGTGATTAACACATTCACTTAGAAATTACTGTTGACTCATCAAACATATCCATAGTGGAATGGTTATTGACTTGTCAAACATAGAAAGAACTCTTCTTTGATTCAATTATGATCTTAACTTATAATTAACTTAGCAGAAAATACACTTTATCAGGAAAGATTCCTCAAGGAATATCTAAACAAATGTTTATGCAACCAATGGAAGTACCAGTCAGCTTTTATGGTCAGATGTCACATTATTGTTCTGAAATGAGTTATAACTCCTGTACTCAGTTATTGTCACTCATTAAAAGTTCAGTCTGCACCCTGGCTGAAAGCACTCTGTCAATAACATAACAATGTAGACTTAACGGACGTGCCCAAGCGTTACCTCTTGGGAATTTCTCTCCAACTGTCCTATAAAACACGGTCTGGGTGGCAGGAACAGTCTATGGCAGTGTCTGTTTTACCTCAGGAACTACACCTCTCGAAAACAGCTGAAACCTTTCCCTCTAGCACAATTACAGCCCTACTAAGAAAGTCTTAAACAGGTATGAGGTACCGGTTGAGGGTACAATTTTGCCCCCTAGAGCAATGGATCTGTTTCTAGAGTTAGAGATCCCGTGAGATCAAACTTCAAGGCAAGACAGGATTCAGGGAAGAGAGATAGTGAGAACACAGGGAAAGAGATTCCAAATTTTAGCAGCCTGTAGGTGCATGAATCATTGTATTTAAAGAGTGAGAGCTTGTGGCGCTCTCACAATTACAAACTCTTAGTCTGATAAAGGGACCTGGCTTGGCCATTTGTTGCATGTTCCAATATACCTTCCACATCTTCCAGCCCTGTACCGATGCCTCAGGGCATCTCAGATGGTTTTAGTTACCTGTGTAAGCACAGCCTGTGCTCAGTGCAAACACATGTTTCTATTTCATCAAACTCAAAAAATAATAATAATGTGATGTAATCGCCTTTCTCAGGGCTGAATTATTTTTTTTTCTATATTCTTCTAGATCCACACAGCCTAATAAAATCCAAGTTAAGGTCTATCCTTTGGACCCTGCAGAGAAATCTTAGATGGGTTGCAGTGCATTTTACACCAAGTGCATTTGAACAGTCACCTGGGAATACATGAACACAGCGCAACTTGAAAAGCAATAAGGGGAAGGACCATAGTGTCTGCCATGGGTAAAATCTAATAACAGGGGTTCAGTAATACTCTGGGAAAATTAAAATGGCTTGTCCCTGAGGCCAGGCAGCAGCGAAAGCATCATACAGCACAGAATTAGTCTGAAATGCACCAGTTCCAAACGAACATTGTCGTGTCTCAGATTCAATAAACCAAGTGTAAGAGCACTCGCTGAGGTTGTAGGCTGAACCATCACACTCATTGCAGGGTTGTTACTATGGAGCTACCAACAAAAGCCTGGACCAAACTGACAACACAGCGGTTTTAACCCTCTTCAGGTGCTGTGAATTACCTGTGTGATGAGGATGGGACAGTTACAGCGCTACAGATAGACTGTGTCTAAATTAAGCTAGAAAGTTTCTGATAGTCAATAATCTGTATTATGCCCTCCTATGAGGGTCCATATTCAATGCTCAAAGCAGGAGCTTAAAGGCAAGTCTACCCTGTCCTCCACAGAGAAAATCTTCCTTAACAGGGTTGAATCACATCAGCGAAGCTGTTGTCTGGTTCAAGTAGATTTAAGTCTGATTCTTGGAAACTATCAATCTCTAATGGTTGTTACCCAGCAGCACCAACTTCCTGTGCAGGGATATTTATAATAATAGATCCTAAATTAATGTGCATTGGCCTAAGTAATTTCCATTAAGGACTGGGTTGCAAAACTGCAAATTTAAACCATGGAAAAAACCAATAGAAGATAGTCCCTTTCCCTGATAAAAGTTCATCAGTTTGTCTGTTGTATTCCCTATAATTTACAATATCACAGAACCACTGAGGTGGGAAGGTACTTCTGGAGATCATCAAGTCCTACCCCCCTGCTCAAAGCAGAGTCAGTGAGAGCAGGTTGCTCATGGCCATGTACAGTTCTGAATATCTTCAGGGATGGAGACTTCACAATCTCTCTGGGCAATTTGTTCCAGTGTTTCACCACACACACAATAAAAAGCTTTTTTCTTATGTTTAAATAGAATTTCCATCTTTGCCTGTGTCTTTTACTCACCCCATCAGGTATTTATACACATTGATAAGATCCCCCTAAGCTTTGTCATCTCCAGACTGAAACTGTCCCAGCTCTCACAGCCTCTCCTTGATTCCCCAAAACCTTAGTCATCTTCGTGGTCCTCTGCTGGACTGAGGTGTCCTTGTCTGTCATACTGGGGAGCCCAGCATTGGACACAGCACTCCAGGTGTATCTCACCAGTGCTAATTAGAGGTGAAAGATCACCTCCCTCAACCTGCTCTGCCTAATGCAGCCCAGGAGGATGTTGACCTTCTTTGCTGTAAGGTTTAGGTTCAACTTTTTGTCCACCAGGACCCCCAGGTCCTTCTCTGCAAAGCTCTTTCCAGCTGGTTGGCCCCCAGTGTGCATTGATGCTTGGGGTTATTCCTCTCCTGCTACATGATTTGGCATTTCCCCTTGCTGAACATCATGAGATTCATCTCTGCCCAATTCCCCAGACTGTCAAAGTCCCTCTGAAAAGCAGCACACCCATCTGGTGTATCAGTCACCTCATATTACCTGCAAACTTGCTGAGGGTGCAACTTGTCCCCTTGTCTAAGTCATTAATGAAGATGTTGAACGGTATTGGCCCCAGTATTGATCCCTGGGGTACAGCACTAGTCAGTGGCCTCCAGCTAGGCTTTGTGCAGCTGATCACAACCCTTTGAGCCTGGTAGTTCAGCCAGTTTTCAATTCACCTCACTGCCCATTCCCCTAACCCCACCCACTACTTCATCTGTCTATGAAAATGTTATGGGAGACAGTGTCAAAAGCTTGTCCACACCCAGTTGTTTCATCATAGGTGGCTATCTGTTTGGTCAGGCATGATTTCCCCTTCATAAGTCTGTGCTGACTACTCCAAATCATCTCCTTGTCCTTCCTATGTTTGGAAATGGCTTCCAGGAGGATTTACTCCATCACATTTCGTGGGATCAAAGTGATGCTTACCAGGCTGTAGTTCCCTCAATACTTCTTCTTGCTCTTCTTGAAGATACCAGTGAAATTTGCTTTCTTTCAGTCTTCAGGAAACTCTCCTGCTCACCATGACCTTTTAAAGATAATCAAGAGTGGTCTCACAACAACATCAGCCAGTTCCTTTGGCACTTATGGGGGCATCCCTGCATGCTTGGACAGTGAGTCTATATTCCTCACCAGTCACCTGTTCCTGCTTCCACCTCTTCTATGTTTCTTTTTTTGTGTTTTACTGTAGTCAGGAGCTCCTTTTCATCCATGCAGACCTCCTGCTGCCTTCACTTGATTTCCTGGACGTGGGGATGGACATTCTTGAGCTCAGAGGAGGTGATTCTTGAAAAAGCATAGCTCATCTCTCCTTGACCCCTCTTCTGTCCAGGGCCTCCCAGAGAATTCTTCCAAGCAGATCCCTGAACAGGCTGAAGTCTGCTCTCCTGAAGTCAAGGCTTGTAACCCTGTTTTTGCATTTTTCCCATCTTCTCAGGAACTCCACCCTCTCATGGTCACTGCAGCCAAAGCTATCCATAATTTTCACATCGCCATACAGTTCTTCCTGGTTTGTAAGTATGAGGTCCAGCAAGGCATCCTCCCTCATTGGCTCCTCAATCACCTGTGTCAAGAAGTTGCCATCAATGCACTTCAGAAACCTCCCGAGTTGCTTGTGTCCTGCTGTGCTGTCCCTGAAGCAGATATTGGGGTGACTGAAGTCCCCCATGAGGGCCAGAGCCTGTGAACCTGAAGCTTCCTCCAGATGTCTGAGGAAGGTCATAATATCTAAAAATATTTTTAATACCAAGGAAAAAAGACATTCAGGAATAGGTTCAGTTTAACGAGCAGGTCCATCAAGTTATTTAGGTCATTATGGATTAGGTGCCTTACAATAGTTACCCATTATATGAGAAATGAAGCAATTTATTCATACAGCACTGTTAGCTGCAATCCTCTTTGCCTCATTTGTCTCCTGCTGCAACTGTCTCAGAGGGGATGGTGTGCACAGCAAAGTTGCTAAGAGCTAGAATAGTACTAGAAGTACTAGAATAGACTATATAATAATGCTTGGCATGAAATAACGAATACCCAGGGGGCCTGATCCTATGTGGTCCTGACTGTTTCACAGATGACATGATGTATCCGCAGTATCTTGCCAAGTCAGAGAAATTTAAGACCTCTGGGTGTCTCAAAAGAAGAGCTCAGAGGCTTCTAATAGCTGACTGATATGCTGAATTAGTCAGATTATTGGTGCAATGGAATTATAGATTAGTTCATATTGCAGTCAAGCCATACTCATACTCCATTGTCAATACATTTTGCGTCTGTAGAGGCTGAAAAGCAGTCATGCACAGGGAGATGCTTAATTATGAGATACCTGCTCATGGGCATGAAGGTAAGCTGTGCAGTAGTGTGGGGGCTCTAAAACCCTACAGTATGCCCGGCAGTGTATCTGTGCAAAACGTCATTATCAGTAAATGACACATGCCGAGATGGTGTTATGTCTGCAACAGCCCCTTTCTCTGCTGTTTCTGACCTGTGCTTCTCTTTCTAGTCTCTCTCCATGGCAGGCTACAAACAGGATTGCTAAACCCTTCAACAGCCAACAGGTCACATCCTGAAGCACTCACGTATCAAGGCTTTTGTTCAGTCTAAGCGAGTCTTTCTTTTCAGAGAAAGTTAAACACACACTTGGGACTCAGGCCATGAGGAGAAGGAAATCTGATATCCTCAGGTCTCATCTCAGCTACAGATGCTGCTACATCCAGCACAGCGGAGCTGTGGGAAAATCATAGAATCATAGAATGGTTTAGGTTGGAAAGGACCTTGAAGGTCATCGAGTTCCAACCCTCCTGCCATAGACAGGGACACCTCCCACTACACCAGGTTGCCCAAGGCCACGTCCAGCCTGGCCTTGAACACCTCCAGGGATGGGGCCTCAACAACCTCTCTGGGCAACCTGTGCCAGTGCCTTACCACCCTCAGAGTGAAAAACTTCTTCCTAATGTTCAATCTAAACCTGCCCTCTTCCAGTTTAAAGCCATTCCCCCTTGTCCTATCACTACATGCCCTAGTATGAGCAGTGACTTCAGCTAGCTTGATAAAACTCTACAACATCTAGCACTGGGTGCTTTACATAGAAACTAGACACTAAAATGCCATCGAAGTTGCATCACTAGTGACAGGAACAATGTTCCCTTGGTTGCCAAAACAAGTTTGCAAGAACAGAAGTGTTGTTGGGAAGGTGTGGAGAGTCTTACAAATCCCAAAATGAACCATTTTGGGAGGGGTAGCCTTTCTGATCACTTCCACGGCGTCTTGAACGTGCCTGGCCACCGTGCAATAGTCTGGGATGCCCAGTGCCATTAGCTTCCTTTTCCTGAGGCCCCAATGACAGTTTTTATAAAGAAAGTATTGATCCAAACAAAGCCGTACTCAGAAATAGAAAAAAAAGGCTGAAAGACTATTATTATAAACACCAACAGACGACTCTTAAAAAACAAAACAAAACAAAACAAAACAACCTTAATCTTGAAAACAGCTGCACGGAAGAAGTTTTGTAAAACACCCAGTGCTGATGGCAATTTTCAGCATCTGTCTGGAATACTTAGTAAGTTCTGTTCCCTGTGGGTATCTGTCTACCCAAAAAGGGAGGGCAGATCCTACACTCTTACTCATAGAGACTGATGTTTTGTGGCCTGAACAGTTGCACTTGAAACCAGTGACATTTCTCGGGGAGTCAGGATTTGCTCACTGTAACGTTTATCTGCCCAAGAGTAAAGTGCTTGAAAATTATAGACGATTTCCTGAACTTCCACCCTGTTTTCTCTCTTCCAGTGGCAATTTAATATTTGCAGAAATTCACTCTAGCTTATTGCAGAGTTTTCCATGGTTATTCAAGTTTCAGAATCACAGACGGACACAGTGGTACCCAGTCATTACCGATGCTTGCTGTGTCTTATCACAGCCCAACCCTCAGTATTTAGATGTAAGAGCATACCATGCAAGTGAAATGCAACATGAGTAATGACCTAGTTTAGAGAATTTCTAAATAAGCAGCAACCTCTCCCCTGTTACTGATTGCAGAGAGGCAGAGACATATTGAACTGCATACCTATTACCTTTCGGGGACACATCACACTGCCATTCACAGGAGCGACTGAAACATTATTATTGCTCCCTTCAAGAGAAAGGTCAAGAAAGAAAGGAATTGCTTTATACCTGCAGAGATGAGGGTTGGGGTGTTTTTTAGAAAAAAAAAAAGCCTTTTTTTTGTTCCCCTTTTTCTTACTGAGAAAGTATTATGATTCTGGACATTTTTACACAGAAATATATTAGTGCCTATTGTTAATAATAATAAAAAATCATTTCTTGAGGCACATTATAAATGTATTTGCACAGCATTTTACTTGCACGAGGAGCTAAGCCCAAGATCTGACTATAGGTCTGTAATAGCATAGCAAAGCCCAGAAGCCTCATTTGTACTCATGCTTAGCCAGAACCAGGACCTCATTTTTCATCAATACAACCAAAAAACATAGTGTTTCCCCAGGTCTATCATCTCCTTGCCCCACACAGACAAGGGAACGATCCATTCTCACTGAAGAGTTCTGCTGATATCATGTGGTGATGATGTTGCTGTGGTGGCCAAATACTGCCCTCGTGCAGCTCACACAAACCAACTGCAAAACATTGTCACAGATGTCAAACATCAAGAAAAGCCATATCCTGCTCAGAGCACACATTTCTTATAAAAGCAGTGGACGTTTTTGCCTCATGAAAGGTTTAACGGAGCAGTCTCTTGACCAGAGAGCCAGCTCCCCACCTGGAGTACTCCAGCCAGGGTACATCAGAGTTTCTGCCCCAAAAAACTCTCTTTGCTTTCAGACATGCAATGGCTCAGTGGAGCATGTAGGTCTGCATGTTCCTCCAAGAGCAGGACCAGGCACCAAGCTGACCATTACATGGGACAGGACTCCTGTGTTGGCCACATCAGTCAATGTGACTGCACCTTTTCTCGGCCCACCAAAAGAAACTGGGATGTTAAATGTACGTTTTAGTACAACAGGATTTAGAATAAAGCCATGGTTTTGGGAATTCAGAGAGATGAAAACAGGCCCACCATCTCCTTGCAGCACAGGTTCACATCCCTTCAGTCTTGCTCACAGCCACTTTTCAAGCTTTCCCCACTCTCAGAAACCTCCGTGTAGACTCCTTGAGACACTAAGAGAAGACCGTTTCTTGCTGTCCTCTCTGAGGCCTGGCTCTACTGGCTGTCTTTTGCCCGTTTGATCAGTCCCCTCCTCATCCTCCAGGCTCTCCCTTTGCTGCTTCTCCTTCCAGAGGTCTCCCCTCGCCCACCACCCTCACTCATGCTCCCAGGAAGGAGCAACTCAAGTGTCCCTCCAGAAGGAACCACTTGACCCCAAAACAGCAGCCAGGAGGCCACTTTTCTTCCTGCTGCCCAGAGAAAAGACTTTGAAAAGGGAATAAGACACAGCAAAAGTGTTTATAAAGATAACGTTGGGCTTGAGCTCCTTCCACCTTTTGTCACTCATTATTTAGCCTGCTCTCAGCACAGTGCTCCAGGGCTCAACGAGAAAGGCTCCTGTGTGCTGAACGCTGCTCAGACTCTGGATGGTGGCCAGGCCTGGTCCTGGAAGCCTTATCTCAACAGGCAAGACAAGAGAAGGTTAGCGATAAGGAGGGTAAGTAACACTGTGGGGATCGCAGTCCATCTGGTGAAGGGTTTCCAGATTGGGACGTTTGGCTGCACCCTGAAGTGTAAAAAAAAGAGAGAAAAAAGTCCTTTCTGTTTGTGTGTGTATATATAGATATTTATATATCTTTAATTTTTTATATTTATATCTGTAAAAGGCATGCCAGGACATGTTGCTGAGCAGCTGAAACTTTATATTTTTCTCAGATCTTCCCTTTTTGTAGCTTTTTATGAACACATTACAAAATAAGAAAAAATTACTAAGTACTTCAGAAATGCCAGAATGGGTTAGCTTTTTACATTTTTTGACCACTTTTATCCTTTTTTTAGCACTCTTTTCAAACAAACAAACAAAAAAAAAAACCAAACCAACTCTACCCATTCTGGAAGTCATTTTGGCAGAAACAGCTGCCCCTTCCCCTGGGAACCAGGCTCCCGGCTATGCTTTTTCACTTGATCCGTAACACAAATAAGAGGGCCATCACCTGCCATGGCAGAGCTGGCATTTCTTTTCTTTGTGGAAGTGGGATTGCGGGGAAGGGTGTTAACGAATTAGAAGGTAAACATAAGCTTTGCCGTACATGATTGTTCATAGGTTCAAAACACCACACAAATTAATGCTGAAAAAGGGAACTGTACTTGGAGACCTGTAGTTGAACTCTTAAGCCAGAGATTTTGTAGTAATAACATTGGTTCCCTGTAGCAGCAGCGAAGCAAAACTCAATGCAAGATCTATAGGAGGGGAAAGTGTTTTTATTTTAAAACATACAGCAATGCTCTCACACCCATCTTTTTACGAGTGCCATGCTGTATGGTCAAATAGTCTATATACCTATACCATGCATATCCCAGGGCTTTGGCCAGGTTTCCTTGCAGCAACAGGAAGGAAAAGGGATACCGGCTACCCAGCCCTCATAGAATCATAGAATGGTTTGGGTTGGAGGGGATCTTAAAGACCATCTAGTTCCAACCCCCCTGCCATTGGCGGAGACACCTCCCACCAGACCAGGTTGCTCAAAGTCCCTTCCAACCTGATCTTGAACAACTCCAGGGATGGGGCATCCACAACTTCTCTATGCAACGTGTTCCAGTGCCTCACCACCCTCAGAGTGAAAAATTTCTTCCTGATATCGAATGTTAATCTACCCTCTTCCAGTTTGAAGCCATTCCCCCTCATCCTGTCACTACATGCCCTTGTAAAAATTCCCTCTCCAGCTTCTTTGTAGGCCCCCTTTAGGTACTGGAAAGCTGCTATAATGTCTTCCTGGAGCCTTCTCTTCTCCAGGCTGAACAGCCCCAACTCTCTCAGCCTGTCTTCACAGCAGAGGTGCTCCAGCCCTCTGATCATCTTCGTGGTCCTTCTCTGGACACGCTCCAGCAGGTCCATGTCCTTCTGATGTTGGTAGCCCCAGACCTGGACACAGCACTGCAGGTGGGGTCTCACCAGAGTGGAGTAGAGGGGCAGAATCCCCTCCCTCGCCCTGCTGGCCACACTGCTTTTGATGCAGCCCAGGATACGGTTGGTCCTCTGGGCTGCGAGCGCACATCATCTCCTCATCCTTAGGTCAGCCATCAGGTACTGGTTTTGGATGAGTCTTTCTTCTACTGTTTCAGATCTGAAAATGGTTGTGATCTTTTGCCTCTCATTCTGTCCCACTTCTGTGAAGCATTAGGATTTGCTTAGTAAAGTATCTAGTCTTTTCACCTGGCTGCTGCTGAAAAGGATCTGTCCTTTTCTTCACAACATCACCTCTTAATGACATAGGTAGGTAGGTAGGTGATCTGTCCTTTTTTTTTTTTTTTTTTTTTNTTTTTAAGATTTCTCCTTCTTTTAGGATGTGCCTTACTTTAGGTTGCCCTTCTTTTACTGGTTCTGGGTGGCCTGATGGACTTCATGCAGATGTGCCGGGAACTTAACATGATGCTAACCCAGGTACCATCAGCACCCGCCTTTCCTACAGCCCATCTCCTGGTTCTTCCACACCCAGACCATCCCATTCATTTGCCATTTGAAGCAGTTTTAATGCTGCTATTACAAACCTAACGGATAAGATAGAGCTAATATCAAGTTCTTTACAAGAACTCTAAAAGCCTCTTTAATTAAGAAAAAACAAAATCACCCTCTCAATGTTACAGCTGAAAAATCAGCCCCCAGCAATTACGAAGATGCAATCACTCTATTTCTACTTCTTTCTTCATGGCACACACAGAAAATAGATAAGTTCTGTGAAAAGCAGCATTGCATTGCTTATATTTTACCATCCCACTGCTGAGTTTTATGCATTTGGTTTGGCCTTTTAGTCAATTTCTTGTAATTGATTTTTTTTTCCCCCCACAACTGGATGCAGTTTCCTGCAGTTATTATCCTGCTGAAAATTTAAACCTGTGCATATAATCCCAAGGTTAATAGAGGGCTTCAGGAAAGGAGGGAGAAATGTAACTGAGTGACAGAATTCACAGCCTCAGCAGCCTTATTAATGTAGGAGATTTAGAAGGAAATCTTTGTGTAAAGCCACAGTACAGTACAGATTGCAGACTCAGTCACCCAACCTGCAAATGCTGAGCTTTTGGAGTGTTCCTGCTTATGCCTAAACACTTACAGGGTGCGGTGAGAGGGTCCCAATATAGGATCAGGATTTTAAGTGGGCTCAAGAGATTTACCGGGACCGTGATGCAGAAGTGGGGCTCACAAAGGGGCTGGGAGCAACAAGCGGCACCGCAGGACCAAGAGCGGAGTAGCGAGCCGAAAGTCAGGGGACTGTGGCTTTGGGTATCCCGGTTTCCAGGTGAAGTAACGGCCTCCCAGAGGTCACAGCATGTCCTCTGCTTCCAGGAAGATTTATCTTCTGAGATACTCAGTTTCCTTCAGTCAGTGTTAATGAGAGGAAAAATCTTAGGGAATCCTATGTACAGTCCAGACCAAAAATCATATCTGTTCTGGCTAAATGCTAAAAAGCACAATAGAAGAGGCCACCTTTTTATATTATATTACTGTCACAATAAGTAAAGAGAGTAATAGAAAAGGTAATTAAATGAGGCTTTAAAAATCCACATGCTGCACATATTATATTTCCTTTGTTAAATATAATCGTAAGGATTCTGTACAGTTAACATCTTTGGAAATTTTTCCTATCTTACTTACAGAGCATCGAGGTTGGAATTGTCGGACATTTAAGAATGCACAATGTTTTCCAAACTTCTGAAACCTGCCAGGGGCAAAGACATAACTTTTAATATCTTTGGTGCTTATGACAGTACTTAAAGTTTATCACCTGTCGTATTGCTGAAGTGGTATCACCCTTCTACACAACCCTTAAAAATATTCTGTATTTCATGAGGTAACTCAGAGGTCCCAGGGATCACTTCAAGTATAAACATATATATATATTTTAAAGTGCAAATAGCAAAATGTGCCCAGTGAAGAAAGAGCTAAACTGTCAGTCTAGTAAGATCTTACCGTGAGAGAGAGAGATTCATTCAGCTTCTGCATCTCATGCTAAATGGCATCTGCAGGACCAAGTCAGCTGATCCAAACGAAGCGATTAGGAATAATTGGCAGAAGTATATGTCTGTGTCTTTCCCCCTACAGCTAAAAAAAAATCTGCATGTGCACATGCCGGTTTCTCTATAGCCTGTACAGAAAGGCTTCAACTCCTCCTGCCCCACTTGTCCTTCAGGGGGAACTGATAAAACCCGATGCTCTGTTAATGTACTGCACCTGACCACCTCCTAATTTTGCTGGTTGTTAATAACTTCCCAGCTGCCATTAAATGCTTCTTATTTTTCTGGAAACCTAAACATACACACACTGCCCCGCTCACACCCTATGTGAGCCCGCAGCTCGTCCAGAAGCCATAGCAACCGGGAGGGAAACCTCAGATTGCTCCAGCCGCACTCCCCGACACTTTCTTCTCATCACACGAGACTCTCAGCCAAACAGGGTGTGAGCCTTTCTTACTGAAAACTCACCCTTCAGAAGGGGTAGATGAGTACCTTTTGTTATTTCCTACTGTAGTCAAATCCTCTACCTTTTCTCTGGTTATCACATGCTGCCCCTATTGTTCAGGAGATGGTTGATTTATTATTTTTTTTTAAATACGCTTGGGCTCTCCCTCGAAAATTCAAATTCAAGGTTCAAATTGAGATCAACTTGAGATCAACTTTTTTTTTAAAAGTAGCTAAAGATACGTCTATGTGTATAACCCATTGCAGCGGGGGAAGGCAGAGTCAGTGTGAGTCAGCCTGGGTACAAGAGCGTTAGCACCCGCAGGCTCCCTGACCTACCTAATACGCTTTGTTTCCCAATTCAAAGGCTGTTTTGCTCTCAGATGAAGTGGTGCAAATGAGGCATTGGTGAGGCTGTGCTGTGAGACACTCAGCGGGGACAGACACCTCTGCACAGCAGTTTGTGCCACCTGCGACCTGAACCCCCTGCAGCCGTTCCTGCCCCGTCCCCACAACACCCCGCAGCTCCCACAGAGCCACCAGCAGATCTGGGCACAACCTCCCCCCTCAAAACCTCCCTCACCACCCGCTGCTGCACCGCATCCCCGAGAGGCTCCAGGTGCTACGCTGTGCTCTTTGCCCCAAAGTGGGACACCCCCAGCTCTATCAGGTGGCTCTGTCCCTGCTGATCCTCTAAAGCGGAGTTAAACAAGTCTCATCCATTGCAGCGAAAGTGAAATCAGTGATAGCTCTGATGTTTTAAGGGGAATTTTAACCCACACCAAGATTGGCTTTTCTGAAGAAACGAATGATTTGTTGGGGAAAAAAAACCACAACTGCCATAGTGTTTGGGAGGGGAAGGGAAGAATGAGAAAGTAAAAACTGAAAATCTTGGTAAAGGATGCTCTTTTGTAGATTGAAACCACTGAAAAAATGCTTCCTTAGCCCATCTTCTTTTTTTCCTTCACAAAAAAAAATAAATCAGCATTTGTCCCTATTTAATTACAAAAATTGAGAAAACATGCTTTCCAAAATTCTCCATTTGGCATCCTTGCAGGTATTCTATTAACAATACCTACAGCCTTGTTTTAACCACACCTTGAAAGCCAAGTAACTGAGAAATACAGCTTTATATTTTCAGAGCTCACAGAAAGGCTGATGTCAGCAGGAGAACCTTTTAAAGCAGTCCAATGGTCTTAACTTCACTTTACAAACTAATTCTAAGCCTCCAGCAATGGAGAGGAAAGCAATGGATGAGATTGCAACTCATTAAAAAAAAAAAAAAAGGGGGGGGGATATCAAAGTATGATATTCTCCCGGGTTTGCTATTTTAATAAGCTCTATTGGTGCATATTGTGGTTTTCCGTGTCTTTCCAAGACCCCTGGACCATCATAACTCTAAAATTACTTAGTCACAATTTCAGCAGTTTGAACAAATCTAAGAAAACGTCCCTGCTGCCGCTTTATATGCAGTTTACGGTGCAATATTAGACTGACAACTTTGGAAGTTAGAAGTCACCTTGTGTTTCAAGTCCTCAGATCACAAAGGAGTCACGCCAATCCGGCCAGGTCGCCTTCACAAAGCAACCGCAGGATTCCCCGAGCCATTCTTGTGCCAGGGGAAGTGCTCAAACCAGAAAATCACCCAACTCCAGTGATGGAGACTCCACCACAGCCTTTGATAGATTTTACGGATTTATTACGCTCGCTGTTAAACAGCTACAGCTTATTTGTCCTCTGCACATATTAATTTTCAAAACATGGAACTTCTAATATCTCTGTTTGCTGGGCTGATGATCAGATCTGTTTCTCCCGTAAGTATTTATCAGCCATGACATTATCTATTAACCTTCCTTGACAAGTTAAATAGATTGGGCCCCTACTTGTTCACTGCAAGGCATATTTGCCAAACCTGCAATTATCCTCCTGAGCGATAGCTTATTTCCTGTTTTAAGCTACTCCAGATAACACATCATTTATAGGTAGAAGCCATCTAAACTAACTACAGCCTCTTAAAAAAAGGTAAATTGACATTGCAGAGACCCACGTCTCTCTATTTTGTCTATTTTGTGGGCGGTAGTTTATTTCCAGTCTTCTGTACTCCTTAAAGCCAAGCCTAGAATCATAGAATGGTTCGAGTTGGAAGCGATCTCAAAGATCATCTAGTCCCAACCCCCCACCATGGGCAGGGACACCTCCCACTAGACCTGGTTGCTCAAAGCCCCATCCAGCCTGGCCTTGAACACCTCCAGGGATGGGGCCTCCATAGCTTCCCTGGGCAACCTGGTCCAGTGTCTCACCACCCTCACAGTAAAGAATTTCTTCCTAATATTGAATCTAAATCTCCCCTCTTTCAGTTTCAAACCATTACCCCTTGTCCTATCTCTCCACTACCTGATGAAGAGTCCCACTCCACCTTTCTTGTAGGTGCCCTTCAGATACTGGAAGGCTGCTATAAGGTCTGCTCGGAGCCTTCTCTTCTCCAGGCTGAACAACCCCAACTCTCTCAGCCTCTCCTCTTAGCCCCGCCACTCAACTTCTGAGGAGCTGGAAGGACACCAGCGGGTGAAGCTGTGTCACAGCCTGCACCATCACAAAGTGGAGCAGTACCTCCTCACTTCTGAGGTTTACCAATTCTTGCAGTTGCATCCCTTTTGGCCGGCGGGAAGGAAATGCTCTGGCTGGTCTTCAGCCCACGGCTGCCGAATGTACTTTATGTACTTGGCCCACAATCCCAAACAAAAGTCGAGAATCTAAATATGTCATGTTGGCCACACACTAGCTCTGTCAGGCTGACTGGCATTTCTCTGTGCAACTCTGAAATACAGAAAAAAGGGACATTCACACACCGCAGTCAGCCAGAGGCAAATGAGTACATCTGATGACAGTCGCTGGGGGCAGTGATGGTGACAGACTGCTCTGAGAACTCTCCCATCCTCACTTTAGCACTGGTGCAGCTGCCACACACAAGCAGTGACAGATAGGCAGACAAGGGAATTTCTAAGAAAATAACACACAATCCTATTCAAGAGGCACGTAGCTAACATGATACGAGGCACGGTGAATAGCAAACATTTTTGTATTTGTAGCACCATGAGTGTCAGCAGCAGTTTGACGATAACGAGTTGATTTCCTAATGGCTGAAGGACAGTAAAAAAAGTAAGAAATACCTAGTTACATCCGTGTTCTCAAGCTAATCTCAAGTGCTACAGATGTTAAAGAAATCCAAGAACCTATCACATCCGTACAAAGCCATAACTTCATGAAAATACCTGCTTATTAAGAACCGACACTTCCCAATGCATGGGACATTGAAAATGCATCATATCCGTGTAGTGAAACCACAGGCACTCATGGGTGGCAGGACCAGCCTGCAGGTCACCTACACAAAGACCATCTTCTTTGGTCCTGAGAGTTTATACTGGTGTCAACATGGCTGCTGATGTACAGAGAAGCTGTCATCCAAGTTGGGTCAAGCTGTGTAGCTATAGTATCAGCATAGCAGGAAGCTTGCTGCTGGCATCGCGCTGCAGCCAACGTAGTCTTGTCTTCCAAAATGAAAGCACAGGCAGCAATTTCTTCCATCCTTCAAGCAATTATCAGCTTTACTTTTATGACTGTAATCCAAATCAATGCCTGGAAAAAGGGTAGTGGGTGACCTACTGAGAGCTGTTTATCAGCATGTGAACTATCACACCATTATTATGCCTGATGACACAGCGGACACAAACCACGCGCACAGTCGGAGCAACGCAGTACTGCCTCTCCCACCCCAGTAACGTTTTCCCCAGGAAAAACACTGTTGTGGGAGAAGAAAGAGAGGGAGAAGTGGGGAGAAGCTGGGGAAGGACTTTTTACTAGGGCATGTAGTGATAGGCCAAGGGGGAATGGCTTCAAACTGGAAAAGGGCAGGTTTAGATTAAACATTAGGAAGAAGTTTTTCACTGTGAGGGTGGTGAGGCACTGGCACAGGTTGCCCAGAGAGGTTGTTGAGGCCCCATCCCTGGAGGTGTTCAAGGCCAGGCTGGACATGGCCTTGGGCAACCTGATCTAGTGGGAGGTGTCTACGCAGGAGGGTTGGAACTCAATGATCTTCAAGGTCCTTTCCAACCTAAACCATTCTATGATTCTATGAAGCGCAGGAGAAAAGGTTTGCACTTGGTTGTGCATTTTAGGCAAAGAGGCGTGTGGGAGAATTGTACATCTTCATGACATACATGCAGCTGCTACTAAGGGGTTAAGTCCCCATGGGACTCGCAGTCTTGCAGGAACACCAAATAATCCAAATGGGAAGGAACAAGTGCCTTGCTCCCTGCCCCCAATTCCCTCAGCTAGAACAATCCAATGCACAATAGAAACTATTCCAGAAGTTCTTGTTCTAATTCTGGCAAAACACAAGCTCTAAATTTCCAAATGTGGCTCGGTATTTTTTGGCAGCGGGTTCCAAAAAAAGAAAGCCAAAGCCATGAAGCTATCGTTCCCCCACCCCTCAATTTGAGCAAACTAGAGTCAAGTAGTTCTTGTGAGATTTTCCTACTGAAGTAAAAGGGAGTTTTCCTTTCTCAGCTAAATGGGATATTTTGATTACAGGCAACCGTTCAATTTTCCTGTATTTTATAAAATTTCCCTACACCTTAAGAAACCCCCCAAAACCCATAAGATTGGGTTTTTGTACATAAAAAAAAAAACCAACTTAACTACTTTCGTCACATATTATTTTAACAGATTACTAAAGAAGTCATTTTCTACCCTGGGACTCGCCTCCAAGCCACTCCTAGTTACTCATGTGAAGAACAGCAAAGATCATTGCTGCATTGACCAAGTACTGTGTTTGCAGCCGAGTTTCATCTAGAAAGAAATGGTAAATTCCATGTGTTGCAATCCCCCCCCAACTCTACTTTTCTACCTTGTATATTTGAAAGGAATATGGCAACAGATTAACAGAGAGGATTTAAGCGGGATTACTGGGGAATTAGCCACTTTACTCAATGAATTGTCCCACATCCACAGCAAGGACTACCGCACAACCTTGCTTGATGCTGCTGTGAGAATCTTGGCCTCAGCGTGACCATTCCCAGTTTCTCTCCCCTCTCACCGTCCTTCCCCACCAGTTTAGATGCTGCTAAAGTAAAAAATTCTTGACAGGAAGCTCAAAACTCAAGACATGTCACTAAAATCAAGAACCAACTGCTTCCACAAGTACAAACTCCTGCAGGAGTGGGGTAATTTTTATTGAACTCAGAGATGATCAATTACAAAGCACAGCAATAAAATCCAGAACTGCAACATTTAGTAACAGCTTGAAATGTAGAACTGATTTTTGTCATAAGGGTTTGACATGCAGTTTTTGCAGGACACTTAAAGCTTTAAAATTTCCTCTTAATCAGTGTAATTGCCCATTCCCTCCCCAATGCACACTTATGTTCTAAATTGCAGTGACTTCCTGATTTCTGAGAAGTAAGGCACTACAGTGTCCTTTCAGAGCAGTTACAGATTACCATAGCAGATGCTTCCCTCTGAGATCTGAAGTTCAAGATTGTCCATGGAAGAAAATGCAACGGGGGACTGAAGATGTGTATCTAGTGATGAATAACTGTCACCACTGATACCAAAACAGCCATTGCGTTCCAGGTGTTCTACTGTCAGACTCCAGAGGAAGCCTTCAGTGCGCAGAGCAGAGCTAACAGTGTTCACCCTCTCAACTACGGAAACTGTTTGCTCTATTCTGGAAAATTTCATTAAAGCTCCCCTGTTCAAGCTTGGGGACAGATTTTAACCCGTCTCTAACAAATCAGTATGTTCTTATGGCCAGGGGCAAGGCACTGGAAGAAGACCTCTGCATTTATAATTTTGGAATAGGAGTTGCACTCACTGCAATGCTTTCAATTGCACATTCATCCGTGCCACGGCGGATTCTGAAGTAACCATCTTCTCCCCACGAGGTACCCCAGCTGTTCTTTACAATCCAGAACTTCTCACCACTTTCTGGGTCTGTACCATAGCCCACCAGCAAGACAGCATGATTGGTCAATTCAAAAGGATTGAAGTCATCCTGCAGCCCTGTGTGATGGTAGATCCCCTCTTTATAAAGCATAAAATCACTATAAACCTCAAAGGCAACGGCCATTGGCCCACGCAGAATAAGCTCGAGTTTCATCAGGGCTTCATTGCAGCCTCCATAGAAACCACCGACATAGTGGTACTCAGAAGTGTAGTAGTGGTAACAGCTGTGCTTGAAAGTGCATGGAGAATCTCGGGCTGTGTAAGGGAAGCAGTCCTCTTCCACCACACCAAAGTCTTGGACGTACTTTCCAGCAATGAGGTATGGGAAGCCACCATCGCAACCTAAACAAAAAAATATCTGCTTATTCCCTTGGGGAGTTATTTGAGATGGGAGACTCTCCTACTCCAATCTTTTGGACTACTTTTAGATGCGGTGTTGAACACAAACTGCAGTGACCACAGATAGTCCTTAATATTACAGTTAGCTATAGCTAGCTTTCCAAAACACACAAGACAAAATTCACATCAAATGGGAGCTATGCTGGGAACACTAATGCATGGACCACCTTCTCATCCAATTGCTCCTGACACTCCCCATCAAGAAGAGCATGAAGTAAAAGGACCTGTCCTAACACAGGTACTGTCCCTTGGAAAGCTTTAGTCATTGCTTTTCCTCATCTTCTCCTCCCCATATGTTCCTCCTCCCTCTGAATATGCCTTTGGGAGGGTATTTGGTTCCACTCTCTCTAGGCATGCATTGCAATTTTTAGCCCTACTCCTTAGATATTCCCCATCTCCCAGGTAGACCTACCTAAAATCTAGTAACATCCTGAGCACAGGGCCCTACAATAAGGTGGACTGACATAACTCTGGAATGTTTTCTGCAATCTTAAAAAAAAAAAAAAACTACTATAAAGTATAGCCTGCCAGATACTGTATAAAAAAACCTAAATCACAGGTGATGGAGAAGGCATGGAAGTTTTTAATATACAGTCTCCTTCTGCAGCATTATCATTACTGAAAGTTATCTTTGTATGCCCCGGTGTCCTTACCCTGAGAATACTGGCTGCAAGACACGACCTGCTGGGGACTGAAGATCGGTTTCTGAGTGTTGTTTGTGAGGATACGTATCCTTGCTTCCAGCATGCCCATGGAGGAAAATGCGTAACAGCTGCCACATGAGCCTGAGGAGAGGAGAAAAAGGAACCACAAAGAGCAGTTAGCAACATAAACAAGGCAAGCCACCTGCATTCAGGTACAACTATTGCCAGAGTCCACTGAAAAGAGTCAAAACCTACCAAGCAGTGATTAGAAGCTGAATATTGACACAACAAAAACTTTAAATATACATTTAACTTTTAAGCATGCAATTAGAAAAAAAAAACCAAACCAAACCCAAACATTTCTAACAACTTCTGAAGGAACACTGAGCTTATCCAAGAGTAAGACAATATATAGCTCTTCAGTGTTTTCCAGTAGTATCATTTAAGAGCTATACTATTCCTTCAGAATGAAGCCACAGGGACGACATTAGCAGGGCTGAGAAGGCTCATAAGCTACTGTCTCAGACTATAACCCTTTATGGAGCACATATGCTAAGGGGCAATGAACTATTTTAAGTGAATGCTGACAATATTGTTCTAGATTATTTCAACCTATCAATGGATTTAACACTTGGTACACAATTTTTCAACACAGTCGAAAAAATATTCCACCCCTAGAGCTACCCCTAAAATAACTGACTTTTGAGAGCCTAGCAGTATAAATAGCAGGTTTGACATAGTGGATTCATCCCAACTCCCTTTACTTCCCAAGGGCATGTAATTTTTACACTGGCTTTACAGAGGCACCTTAATTTCCCTTCTGTTTCCTGGCAGAGAGTTAAGTCTCCTTACTTTTGCATCAAAATTTACTATTGCTTCTAGTTTTAGGCCTCTTCGCTCCCTTGGAGCTTCCTGGAACACATTAAAAACCTCTGGAAGCGGAATGACAAGCATCACAGAGAAGGACAATTACTTGGATGAGGTCCTATTTTATCTACTGATTGTCACTGAGGTGCCCAATTTCCTTTTGTTTCCTGCCAGTAGGAAAGTCAAATATTGCAGAGCTATGAAGGGAAGGGAGGCTTGAGGAACTAAACAAAATACTTTCTCCTGAACTGTGTAGGTGTATAAAAGCAGAGCTATTACAAAAGCAAGACTTCGTGAAATTGCACCTTCACTCAGTTAGACGTATCTCTGAAGAGAAGGGGCAAAATCAGCCTGAACATGAACGCTCTTTGCCCAGCAGGACAAATGGAAGCAGTGAAAGGTGCCTCCCACTCATTGTACAGTCACAGTATTCGAGATGGGCCACGCTACAGAACACTTTGTTGCATTTTGTGTGCAAAAATGTAAAAAATATAATTAACACAACCATTTCAGTCTGAATACTGTTGGGGTGGCTGCTAAATTTCTTTCCTGCTACCACAGTGGTATTTGTGAGGCTCATAGCATGACAACCACACTGTAACAGCAGAGAGCCAACACAGCTGCAAGAGTAGTTGCTTTTGTGAGACTCTGCACAAATTCTCTTCCAGAGTCTATTTAAGCTTCAGCCACATCAGATTCCACGCACTCAACTGCAAAGGGCTGTTACATTGTGAGCAGTAAGGAGAAGACACAGCGCATCTAGTGAAGAATCAGCTGACCAGGCTTTTCACCTACTTTGATCTGCAGAGAAAGCTTGCAGAAAGTAGTCAGCAAGAAATTGGAACTGCAGTCTAAAACTAACAAAATCTGTAGGTTCCCTTCTTCTCCCCCCTGTAAAGTTGGTAAGAAGCAACGACAGGGCTATCTTCAAAGACAACACATCTCTTGACTCAAAGATGCAGTTACTGCTCTGTAAACAACCTGAGAGCTCAACCTTTACTTTCTTGACTACAGGAAACATTAGCAAGGATGCAAACATGCTGGCAGTAAATATTATGGTCCAAGACAACTGCAGTTGCATGAAACTCGCCATGTCTCAAGGTATTCCTCAGAGAACACACATTTCCCTTTTAATTCTTGTCCACTTCAGATGCTGTACTTTTTTCTCCTTAGGTTAAGAGCAGTGACTCCACAAGCATGTGAGATCTGGGAAGCCATGATCTTGTAACTCATACAATTCTCTCTGCACGTGCCAGACAACTTGCATCTTACTGCTTGCAGCCTGCTCCCCGAAGGCATTTTCTAATTAGTCATCTAATAATCTTAATGATATATAACTAAGACTTTCTAATACCATCATTTTAATGAAGCATTGACATCCAGTGCCTCAGAAAATCATACAAGCTACCACAAGCAAGACTTCATTTGTATGTCAGCACTATTTTGCATGAGGTCATCTTTTGAAGGTTTTGTTTTGTGGGTTGTCTTTTTTTTTTTTTGAAAAGCCTGAAAGTTAAAATTCTTATTTAATGGAGCAGAATGCATATTCCACAGACATTTAACATACTCAGCATGGATTCTCAGATTACAGGAAGTGTGTAGGCAGCTTTATTATTGGAAGCAACAGACTAGTTTTCATTTAGAGAAACTTTGAATCAACATGGTGGAAAAAGGGTAAGTTTGGGACTGAGTGTCCAGCTGTTTGGAAGGTAAAAGAGGCCTTGGCACATTCACAGCGCACACCAGGAGAAAGTACAGGACTCACACCTACACAGGACTGTATCATTTCCTATTGCCATCTTTCAGTGATGCCACGTGTCAGCTTGTGAGCTACAACGCCCACAAGTCTTCCTATGCTGCTTCTGCTACCAGGCATCCAGTTGGCTGAATTGGGTGGAACAACTAAGCCATAAATAAGGGACCAGTAATTTATGTGATCCCCTCCCCATCATAGAATGGTTTAGGTTGGAAAGGACCTTGAAGATCATCAAGTTCCAACTCCCCTGCCATAGGCAGGGACACCTCCCACTAGACCAGGCTGCCCAAGGCCACGTCCAGCCTGGCCTTGAACACCTCCAGGGATGGGGCCTCAACAACCTCTCGGGGCAACCTGTGCCAGTGCCTTACCAC
>VUYV01000526.1:3897-21534 GCA_008711295.1 Anarhynchus alexandrinus
GGGAGGGACTGGGGGGAGGCGGGTCTTGTTCGTGACGGGCGGGCGGGCGGGCCAATGGGGAGCGCGGCGGGCCGGGGTCTGACGGGCGCTCTCCGCAGACCCCTTTGCTGATGCAAGTAAGGGTGATGACCTGCTCCCTGCCGGCACTGAGGACTACATCCATATAAGGATCCAGCAGCGGAACGGCAGGAAGACCCTCACCACAGTCCAGGGCATCGCGGATGATTACGATAAAAAGAAACTGGTGAAGGCCTTCAAAAAGGTGGGTGGTGCTGCGGCGGCGCCGGGGAGCGCCCTGCGCTGGGGCGGGGGGGCCGGGGGCTGCGGCGGTGCCTGGAGCGGCGTTTGGCGTTTGTGTCACCCTAAAGCGGCTGTTCTCTTTCTTCCAGAAATTTGCCTGCAATGGTACTGTAATTGAACACCCCGAATATGGAGAAGTGATTCAGTTGCAAGGTGACCAGCGCAAGAACATATGCCAGTTCCTCGTAGAGGTAGGATGTCTTCGGCCTGCTGCGCGTGCTAGCTACATTCTAAGCTAAACATGCGTCTCTATTTTACTAACCACGCAGGTTCTAATTTTCTTAGCACTAGAAGAGCAGGCTGACGGAGGAAGCTCTTTCTGTTCTTCTTGAAATTCTTGCTTGAGGCAAATAGCATCCAGCAGGGTTTTGCAGTTGCAGCCTAATCTTCATCCCATGCTTTAGGGGGGAGCAGAACTTTGCCAGTTCGACAGCGTCTGCAGCGTAGAGGGTGTATGGGTGTGCGCAGAGGCCTCTGCTTCAGTGTGCTATAAAGTGCATTTTCTTTCTTGCAGATTGGACTGGCTAAAGACGACCAGCTGAAAGTCCATGGGTTTTAAGTGCCTGTGGGTCACTGAAGCTTTATGCAAGAAGATTTCCTTACCATGAAATTCCCATCTGTCCCTTGTCATAAGTTTAAAACCAGCCAGTTTGTGTAATGTAACAATCTTGGGTCCACTGTTCAGTCTGGACTAGTGTAATTCAGTGATGTAATAAACTGACAAGAGCCCATGCTATCTCGTCTTGCTGTCCCTCATTTAACAGAGGTAAATCGGGCGTTTGGCATGGTCCAGCCTGAAGCTCAGAGTAACCGGATGGTCCAAGTTAAGCCAAGGGACTCGGCCTGTCAGTCCAGAGACTGTCCGGATCACTCCTCAGTCCAGCTGCTCCTCCATCCCCATGGACGGTAATTCTGGCGGTGCCTCCCGCAGTCCCACACGGAGCGAGGCACCGAGCGCGAGCTGTGACATGGCACGGGGAGATAGCGCCTTCCCTCTAGGCAGTGTTGGCTCCTGGTGGCAGAGGGATTTGGGGAAGCTTGACTTTGAACAAGAGGAGTAACTGAAGAGCGCCTTGGAGGCTGGATGTCTGCAGTTCGGGCCTGGCAGGTGCTGGGACCCTGCGAGCCCCGAGCCACCGGGCTAGCGTACTGGAGGAGCCGTTACCTTGGGTTAAACTTCTGACAAGGGATCTGTTTTGGACTAATGTAAACGAGTATCATTGTAGATAGAGCCGCAGAGCTTACGTGTCACTAGCAACTGCTGCCTAATCCCCTGTGAAGTAACAAATTTTTGGTTTCATTTTTAATGTTTTATGTAATGTATTTAAAGTCTTATTTAAATAAAAATGGTTTTCAAAAGCATTTGCTTGGTGGATTGAATTGCATTTTGGAGCCAGAGTGCTTTGCTTTGGGTAAGCAGTGACATTGGTTCAGCGCTGGTGCTGGCGGAGCAGGAGCCTGATGGGAGCAGCGCTGGGGGGGGAGGGGGGGAGGAAGGGGGGGGGGGAGCGCCCGGGGGGGGGAGGGGGGCAGGTTGAGTCATTCCCTTCCTGGGCCTGAGTTTGTTAACCCTCACGCCCAGTCTTGTGCTTGTTGCGTTCCTGACCGGGCCGCACAGCACTTCTGCTTCCTGCAAAGGCTGACTGCGGCGGCGAGGAGGGGAGGCCGCTGTCGCCATGTCCAGGCTCTGGTGTGGGCGGGGGGATGTGGGAGCCCCCTGAGGAGCAAGAACAAAATCATCTCGGGTAAAACATGCCCTTTTAGAGCAGCTCTGGCCATGGGGGCTGGCAAGCGCCTTCTGCGGAGGAGCAACACCAAACATATTAAAATCTGTAAGAAAGTGCAGAAAGTCTGTGCATTGCCCCCACTGCTGTCTGTCCCGCGGCAGGTGAAGCTGTGGCTGTGGAGGTGACCCGTCCGCTGCCAGGGCCGGGCCGTGGGGGGAGACGCACCCTCCGCAGGGGCAGAAGGAGCTGCCTGGACAGCCGCTCACGCTTCTGGCAGCTTTCAAAGAACAGAGCCCTGTTTGTTCACTCGCCGCCCGCACAGATGCTGACTTTCCACCCCTTTTCCCCGCACTGCGGAGGAGCACTCAGTTCACTTCGCTCCCATTTACTTTCTTTCCTGGGAGACTTTGCTCTCAGAAACTAAATTGCCGCAATTATGCAAAGCACCTGCAAGCGCAGCGAGGTGCCGGTGACCCCGAGCCCTGCCCGCTCCCCGCAGAGCGAGCGCAGGCAGCGTTGAGGCCGGGGATGTGCGTACGTGCCTGCAGCCCCACACAGCCCAACCGCCGGTCTGCTTCTGCTCCAGAAATCCGACTTCCCCTGCCTGCGCTGGGGCTTTCTGAGTGCGGCCAGGCAGGTTTTCGTCCCACTGGGTTTGCCCGGCGGCTCGCAGCCCTTCAGGCACAAGAAGCAGGTTGAGCGTCCCTCTGCCAGGAGAGCCGGGCCGGGCCGAGGCGAGGGATGCCGTGAGCACCGCACCGGGCTGTCCGGGGAGAAGGACCAGCGCCAGCGCCCACGAGACGGGCCGCAAACCTGCGTCAAGGGGCTGCCGAGCCCATCACGCAGAGGAAACGGCTGCTGTGTTCCCGTCACCCTGACGGCTCATTTGGCCCAGATTGAGCCATTAAAAGCCCAAAATTGCAAAACAATTTGTTTGTTCCTTGTGAAAAACACTCCGTAGAGCGAGCGATCGATCGCTGCGGAGCACGGGAGGTGCCCGGGCGCTGCTGTCTTCCTGCCCATTCAAAGCCCATTTGTTTTGGAGTTGTTTGAGGAGCACCGGTACCGCTTTTGGCAAACGTGGTGAGCGCCGGGGGCACGGGCTGACAGCGAAGTGCACCTGATCCACGGCACAGCGCTCACACGTGTTTTATTGAAGGAGGGAGACAAATGTTGTCCACAAATACAATGAGATGAGGGTAAATACGGGCAAGAGGAACCGTCAATATTAAAAGGAAAGACCGGTGGCAGCAGACAGGGATTTACTGGGGGGCACTGGGCAGGCTGTGCTCGGCGTTACTGAGCCCTGGGGTGGGTGTCGCGTGCCCCCAGCCGGAGCCGCGGGGTCTGTCACCGCGCACAGCCAGAGGCAGTGGGCAGTGCCCACCCGTCCCACGACACCCCAGAGCTTTTTGGGGTGGAGGGAGAGCTGCAGAGAGCGGCTGCTTCGGGGCGGGTGTCCCGGCAAAGGGCAGAGCCCCAGCAGCACGGCCGTCCCGGCTGTGTGTGCCACCGAGCACCCCGGGGACCCCCGTGACACTGGGGGGAGCCCCTGGCGCCCGCATTTGTGGGGGCAAAGACGTCTCAGCTGGTGCAAGTCACAAACCGCCGTATGTACAGCGATATGTCCACATGCACACAGAGTGACACACATATGTGTGCGTGTGCAATTGCACCATAGAGGCTCCAGCCATATAGACACAGAGCCACATATGTATACACACACACACGCACGCGCGCTCTCTCTCTCTCTCTCTCTCTCTCTCTCTCTGGGGCAAATCACCCCACACAGTCTCCAGCCATATAAACACAGGTGTCTGCACATGTGGGTCTGTGTCTATATATCTGTAGCCATATGTATACATATGAATACATGTACGTGTTTAGATAAAATCATGATACACTGTGTTATCTATTACTATTATATACATTATTTATATGATCTATATTTTATATTGCATAGAATGTTATTTATTATACTGTATAGTTGCTGTTTATATAATACATAAAGTAGTATATAATGTAAATGCATGCATAGTCTATTATAAAATACAGTAATATATATAATACAAAATATAAGCGTGTATGTACTACAGTATAGTCTACAGCCAGGGCCAAGTGCGTGCTGTATGTACATATACCCGTCTATGCCAGTACGTGTGTAGGCAGACAGCTTTGTGTTTATAGATGCACATATATACTGCTGGGACCAATTGCCCCATATCTTCTCCTCCCTCCATAGAGACACACAAGTGCACATACACACACGAACACACCCCACCACCCTCATCTTTCTATGCCTGTAGATGTCTTTATCTATACTTGTATATACATATAGATACATATATTTATAGCTATTGATACCCATGTGTTTTTACATAGCAAGGTACACGTGTCCCATAGTGTTACCATCCATATGGACATCTATGTGAGTGCATGGTTGTGCTTGTGTGCGCGCGCACACACACACACACACACACACACACACACACACATTCTCTCTCTCTCTCTCTCTCCCCCCCCGTGTGTGTGTCTACAGCTAAATCTATAGTCTCTATAAACCTACATACATCATCTTCTCTGAATTTGTATGTTCAGAGAGAGAACACACCAGCACGAGCATGCAAGTAGATATGTATGAACTTATGTAACTATACATTTATCTATTGGTATATGGCTGTGTGTGTGTGTGTGTGTACCTATACACACATCTATATATGCATGCACATAACCATGCCCAAATGCCCTATAGAGGCTCCATCTGTGTGTATATATACACACATGTGTGCGTGCATATCTGCCTGTATACTGTAGCTACATCTTTGTACCTATAGCGATACCTGCATTATATCTAGATGCAGCTATACGTATATTGTGTGTATGTATAAGCTGTGTATGCATTTAATTATGTATCTATTTAAACAGATACACACACATACAGAGGTATATATGCATACGCAGTGCAAATTGCTCCATACAGTTGCCTGCAAATAAACCTACACACACACCCCCCCATGATGGGCGCTCTCTCCGTATGTCTGTATTGTCATCTGTCTATGCATTAATGTCTCTGTGACAGACAGACAGACTGGCTGCAGGGGCCATTGCCACACACACTCCCACCCCCCAACTCCGGCGCTGTAGCCCTGTTGGGATCTACACCTGTGTATACATCTGTTTATACATATCTGCATCTTGCAGCATTACATGCATGTGTATATATCTACATGCATAAATATCTGCATGTGTGTATGTGTGTGTATATATACATATATGACTCTATATGTAAGTATTTCTAACTATGTATGTATGTATCCATATGTACGTGTACAGATATGTATGTATAGGGGTGTGTGCGTGTTCATCTCGGTAAATAGCTGTACTGCTCTATACACACATACATGTAACCAAAGCCCAGTGCCCTGTAGCCACCTCTGCCTTGAGAGGTATTTGCGCATGTCCATATGTAGCTATGTATGAACCTACCCATATAGTATACAAGTATCTGTATACGTGCACGTATATCCGTGCATGTATATGGATATGTGTGTCTGGCTGTATCTCTGTCAAGCTCTGCGCATGTGTGTATTTATATGTGTGTGCACTCTATGCATAGATGTGTGTATATACACGTATATATGCATGTATATACGTATATATGCGTGTATATACGTATATATGCGTGTATATACACATAAATGCATGTATGTACACATATAGCCCGCTATATCTACAGCTATACCTATATATGTTTGTATGTATCTACACACATACATATCTATGTGTATGTATAAAATACACACACGCAGAGAGCTGGGTAGGAATGGATAGATAAATAGCTCTGCATGTATAGATGCATACGTACAACCATGGCCAATTGCCTCATACAGCCTCCAGCCGCAGCGATGTATACCCCCCCCGCACCCCACTGTGTGTGTCTGTGCACACGCGTGTGCCCGTGGGCTGCCCCGGGCTCTGCGGTGGGTGCGGAGCCGCCCCGGGGTGGGGCAGCCGCGGCAGCGCCTTTAAAAGCGGGTGGGAGCCCGGTGGCCGGGAGGCAGCACCCGCCGAGCCCCGGAGCCAGCAGGTGAGTGCCGGTGGCCGCGGGGACCGGCCGGAGGGGACGTGGGGACCCGCTGGGAGAGGGGGATGGAGAGCGCTTGGGACCAGGCTGGAGGGATGCAGGGGATGTGGGGACCCGCTGGGAGGGACAGAGGGGACCTGGGGACCGGCCATGCCCTGGGGACGCGCACCCTGCCTGTCAGAGTTCAAGGAGCACCCGGACGACGCTCAGGGTTGGTTTCGGGCAGTGCCGCCGGGAGCGGGGAGTTGAGCTCGGTGGTCCTTATGGCTCCCTCCCAGTTGGCTCCGTGATTCCATGGGACCAGAGCAGGATGGAGAACACTTGGGGACCAGATGAGAGGGATGAGGGGACTTGGGGACCCACTGGGAGGGACAGAGGGGACTTGTGAACTGCATGCCCTGGGGACGAGCACCCCGCTCCCCGCTCGGGTCACCCCTCCCCGCAGGCTGAGCCCGTGTCCCCCGTTCGGTGCCCGCAGCCCCTCCGCTCCCCTTCCCCGCTCAGTCTCTCCACAGCCATGAAGGTGAAGGTGTGCATCGGCCTCATCCTCGCCATCGTGGCGACCACCTGCCTGTGCCGGCCCGCGGCAGAGGCACCGGGCGCTGCGGGGGACCCCCGCCGGCTCCCCGCCAGCCTGGTCCGGCGGGACTGGCCCGAGTCCCTGACCCAGGAGCAGAAGCACCTCATCTCCCAGTTCCTGCCCCACATCTTCACAGGTACCGGGAGGCGCAGGGTGGGCAGCCCTCGGGGGCCCAATAGGGCAGAGCCCGACCCCCACCCCCCCGCCAGCCCCCAGCCCGGGGCAGCTCTAACCTGCTGCCCTTGCCCCGGCAGAGCTGAGAGACCCCAAGAGCTACGTGCACGGGGAGGAGGGGACGGAGGCCCTGCACGACCACTACTACCCCGACTGGATGGACTTTGGCCGCCGCAGTGCCGAGGTCTCGGTCGATGCCGAGTAGCTGCAGAGCACCAGCACGCTCGGTGCATGTCTCCTCCCGCAATAAAGCTTTGGCACTACAGCGGCTGCCGCTCGCGTCTTTGCCGGGAAGAGGTGGGGTGGGGACGGGCAGGGGGGAATCGCCCCCAGTCCCACCAGGAAGCGCAGGACGGAGACCCACCACCAGCACGCAGTGACAGACAGACACGGCACACACGAGCTGCTTCGTGACTTCACATTTATCTGACGAGGGGACAGGGCACGGCCCGGGGCGAGGGACGCAGCCGGCGGGAGCAACAGCTGCACCCCGAGAAACACCCGCTGCAGGCGCCCCCCGCGCCGGGGGTGCTGCTGCTACGGCTACTGCTACTCGGTGGGCAGGAAAGAGTTCAAAACCAGTAGTCTCTTTAAAAGTCAGCCTGGGTGGCGGCCAGGGCACAGCCGGGGGTGGGAGGTCTCACCCCAGCACAGGCAGGAGCCCCCCAGGACCGCCCGTGCCCAGCATCGCCCTTCGCTGCAACAGCCCCCACAGCCCCGCAGGGCCGAAGCGCCCCTCGGACGGGCTCAGCAGAAGCAGGAACAGTTTTTATTGCCAGCAATGGGCTCCTGCACGGGGTCCGTACGCCAGCGGGGGACAGGGTCAGCTGTCTCCCCCCGGAACCCCCAGCATCGCCCCACGCAGCTCCCTGCACACGGGACCCCTGCGGCTGCAGGACATGGGGCCGGGGCAGCATCACCCCAGGGACACGCGGCACCGCAGGGCTGTGTCCTGGCAGCCAGGGAGAGCTGCGGGGTCCCGGGGCACCCCCAGGAGCTGAGGCTGAACGCCCGTCCCGTCTCCATTTCCCCATGGACAGGCGATGCAGAGGACGGAGGACGTGTCTTGTCCTGAGCTGGCAGGGTCCACAGTGCCATCATGTCAGCGTGCCCCGGGCTCCCCTGCGCTCCCCCCGCGCGTAGGACATCTCCCCTCTGGCCACCACCTTGTCCAGCCCCAAGCGCCGCAGTTTCTCCACCAGGTTCAAGCTGAAGATGCTGCTCCTGGGTGGGGGTCTGTCCTGCCCCCCGCCCTCAGGCGAGGGCTGGGTGTCGGCATGCTGGGGGTCCTGGGAGGGGAGCAGGGGGGCCCACCACGACCCGGTCCCTGGCACGGAGGCGGAGATGCCCCGCAGCAGCAAAAGCCTGACGAGTCCCATGGGGGTGCTCGGGGGTCCGGGGCCAGATGCCAGCTCGGGGGACGACGGCTCTGGCGAGGGGCTGCCGAGGCTCAGCCCCTCAAGGGGCCCACAAGAAGGCACAACGGCGTTATACAGACTGGAAGGGAAGAGAGAGCAGAGAAGGGGGTCAGTGGGGGGCTCTGTCCCAGGGGATGCTGTTCCAAGGCCGGGGAGAGGGCAGAGCAGGGCCCCCTTCCCTCCTTCCTACACACTCATTCACCTAAAGAGCCTCAGGCTGTGGGAGACCCCCCTGACCGCAGCATTGCACAAGCACCTCGAAGGTCATGGCACTGCACTGGGGGGCCACAGCCATCCCCCCCCCAGCTCCCAGGCCGCCAGGAGGGGATGGGACACGGTTACTGCTTCATGAGTGTTTTCCAAACATGCAGAGTCTTTGTCTAAGAGTGCACAGTGAACTCGGCTCACACCAACCCCCAACGAGCCTTGGAGGGGCTCATTAGGGCTAAGCAACAGTGCTCATTAATTAAGGGGCAGGCAGGCTGCAGCCCCCACCTCCTCCAGCCCAGTCCTGGTTTATGCACATGTCCGGGGAGGAGGAAATCCACGTCCGCTCCCAGGGAGGGCAACTGCCCCTCGGCCCCGGAGCAAACGCCGCTCTTGCCCCCAGGGCACTGCTCCCCAGGGTGAGCGCAGCCCGCTGCGCCCCAGGGAGGCTCTTCTGCCCATCAGCGTGCTGCAGCGCAGAGGCCGGGGGGAATTGGTCCCAGCCCCCCGGGGGGGCAACACAGCCCTGGGACCCCAGCCGCTGGAGCAGCTGGATTTGAGGACATCACAAGTGCCAGGCGTCTCTTAGAGCATGGGGGGCTGCAGGTGGCCCCGGGGCTGCTGCTTCCTCGAGCTGCAGGGAGCCAGGCATGGGGCGGGTTGGGGGGGAACGGGGGGGCTGCGGTGGCAGTGCAGGCAGTGCAGGCGGTGGGGGGCCACGCGCCTTACCTGGGTGTCACCGTGGTGATCTCGGTGGTGGGGCGGAGGATGTGGCAGGTGGTGATGGTGAAGGTAGATGGGGTCTGGGGGAGGTTGTTAACAGAGAGGAACACTGGAAGGGACAGGAGACGCGGGGTTAATGGGGAGGGGGGACGCGACACAGGCGGAGAGGGGGGCTCGGGCACACCACGGGACAGCCAAAGCCGGGCTGCGCGCTGCCACCGCCAGCAGAAAGCCGCATGCAGGGGCCGCAGCTGGCGCAGCATTGGGGTCCGGCGCTTGCTCAGAGGAAGGGGCTGCGAGCAGGAGTGGGAACAGGAGCTGCCGTCCCTACCAGCCCCATCCCTTCCACATGCCCGGGCTGCAGCGGGCGCACACCAGTGCGAGGACGAGGGCTCACCCCGGCAGGGCGGCTGCAGAACAGCCCTCGCGCAGCTGCAGACGGAGCATCCGCACGGGGACGGACGGATGGCGGGGACAGGTCACCAGCACAAGAGGGGAGAGCGCAGAGGGGTGCAAGGGGCAGCCTGGGCAGGAGGATGGGGGCATCCCGGGGGCCACGACGTCCCCTCCGCCCCCTCACCCCGCGCTCACCCCCAGGGCGCTCCTTGGCTTTGGTGGGCGTTGAGGTAGGGAGCAGCTGGAAGGAGCTGGCGTCCACCTCGTCCTCCTCCAGGTCGTTGAGGTTGTAGACCTCCTCCAGGTCAGTGTCCAGCTGCCTGAAGTCTTTGGTGAGCACCCCCGGACGGGGCACCAGGATCCCGCCCAGGTTGGGCCGTGCCAGCTGCTGCCAGTGGTGGAGCGTCACAGAGCCTGGGGGGGGGACACACAGCCGGGGGGACTCAGCTGGCGTCACGGGACCCTCCTGGCACCTCCCGCTCTGCACACCGAGGAGCCCCCTCCACCCCTCACCTTCCAGGGGCTTCACGATCTGCAGCTTGTCGGGCAGGTAGGTGAGGGAGCCGAGGGAGAAGCCGGAGCCGACCGTGAGCTCTGAGCTCCCCGAGTAGTTGGTCCCGGTGGAGACGATGCTCTCGTTGGGGGTGAGGAAACCGCTGGAGCTCTCCCCGTCCCTCAGCCGCCACAGCTTGTGCTCCCGCTCCACCTCGAAGAAGGAGCGCTCCTCCGAGGCATGGCTCTGCTGCCGCGCCGACAGCCGCTGCACCGCGGCCTCCAGGTCCTGCCGGCCCGGGGCCGCCCGCGGCTCCTCTGCGGTCCCCTCGCCCCTGCCAGCGGGAACAGCGTGAGGGTGCCGGGGGCCGTGGTCCCGCACCGCACCCCCCACACTATGCCGGACCCCGGCCGTGCTTGCCCTCCCCCTGCCCCAGGCTGGCGGCATTGATTAACGCTCCGATGCCATCAACATCTCGCCAACACCCGCAGGGGCCACGGCGCTGTCCCACCCAGCCCGAGCCCCCGCTGCGGCACTCACTGGGCGCCCTCCGAGACGGAGCAACTGGTGGGGGGGGTGTTGGCCCCCGCGGAGGGGGCGGCTGACATCTGCTTGGAGCCCGGCACGTGGTGGGGAGACTCAGAGCAAGACTTGGCTTTGGCCGCCTGGTTCACCGCTTTCACCGTCTCAAAGACACGCAGGTAGCTCCTGCGGGCAGGGGACAGGCAGGGATGGACCCTCGAGCCAGCCCCCAGGGACCCCCCCCCCCCGCCTGGCCCAGCACCAGCCACCGATGCCAGCACCCACTTGTAGTCCGAGGAGGAGCTGTCTGTCCCCTTCCTCATCGTCCCCTTGATCTCAGCCGCCAGCGAGTCCTGGAGATGTGGGGGGCCCAGCGTGAGCAGAGGGGAGAGCAGAGCCCCCCCACCCCTCCCGCCACCCCCCCCTACCCCCCCCCCCCNCCCCCGCCCGTGCCCCCCGCTCACCACGGGCAGGAGGCTGGGGCCACCGTAGCGGCTGACGGTGCTGTTGGGCAGACTGCGGCTGCGCAGGCTCTTGACCTCCTCCTGGGCTTCCTGCAGCATCCCGCCGCACTCGGCGTACTTCTCCTGCAGGTCCCGCAGCTGCGGGTACAGGCACAGCTCGGGCACGGCCCCGGGGAACAGCGGGGCAGGACCCCCGCACCGGCCAAGGGCACCCATGGCTGGGACCTCCCCGGGCTCACCTCCGTCCGGAGCTGCTGCTGCACCTCCTTCGCCACGGCCAGGTGCTGCTGGAGCTCCTCCACCTCCGAGGCGTACTGCGGGCAGGAGCGGGCAGGTCAGGGAGCTGTGCCCCGCACCCCCCCGGCACCCCCCGGTGCGGGCAGGGGACACCCACCGTGCGGCACTTCTGCTGCAGGTCCACGACCTGTGCCAGGAGCTGGCTGATCTCCTCCTGCTGCCGCGCCGTGTCCTCCGCCTTGCGGGCCAGCTCGTCGGAGAGGTAAACCACCTGCTGGCTTGCTTCGGCTGGGGGAGACCCGGGGTCCGTCACCACGGGGGCACGGCCCCCAGCCCCAGCCCGTGCAGTGATGCTGGGCAGTGCCTGCAGACCCCCCCGACCCCAGCCCGGAGAGGAGCTGCCCCCCACAAGCACAGCCCCACGTACAGAACTGCTCCACACAGTCAATCATCAGCTGATGCTCCTGGTCCTCGTACTGACAGGTCTCAGTTGCGATGTTGGTGGCCTGGGGGAGAGGGTCGGAGGGGCTGAGCACGACGGGCAGGACCTCCAGCCCCCCTGGGGCCACCTCAGGTCCCCCGGCGGCGAGTGGGGCAGAGGGGGGCACAGTGAGGGGCGTCCCGCCAGCCGGCTCTGCTCACCTCCATGCGAAGCTTCTGGTTCTCCTCCTCCAGGCTCTTGAGCTTCTGCTGCAGGGTGTCGTACTGGAAGTACTGCTGCAGGGACAGCGAGGACTCGTGCCGGCGCAGCCTGGGGACGGCAGGGAGGGCGCTGAGCACTCACAGTGTGGGCAGGATGGGGCTGCCCACCCAGCCCCGCACCCAGCCCCCGGCTTGCTCCCCCCAGCCTCCAGGCAGGCGTCTGCAACGACCCAGCTGGTGGGGCTGGACCCACAGAAGCTGTGCGAGAGAAGGGAGCACCAGCCCTGGCACTGCCCCAGGGAGGGCGATGGCTACAGCCCAACACCTCTGCCCGGCCCCCCAAAAGCGAGCTGTGGGACAGGGACCCCCCACTCACGGCGTGGAGGTGGCAGAGGTGGGCTCGCTCTCCTCCGTCGTGGTGGTGTAGAAGTGGAGCAGGTCATCCCGCATGGAGACTTCATGGCGCAGCTGCGCGATCTGGGAAGGGAAGGGGCATCAGGGCACGGCGGAGGGGACCACGGCCACCCACGGCCCCCGGGCCGGGCAGGCAGGGGACCGAGGCCAGGACCCTGCACCCAGGAGCCGTCACCTCCTCTTTGGCCAACTCCAGCTGCTCCTCCAGGAGCTCATTGCGCTCGGTCAGGCTCCGGTTCTGCTTCAGCAGGGACTGCCCGATGCGCGCTGCCAGCTCCAGGTCCCGCTCCTTCTGCAAGGGGCAGGTCTGCGTCAGCGGGGGCCCGTCCCCCGCTCTGCCCCCTCTTCCCCAGCCCTCCCCCACCTCTGCGTCCCCGGGGTCCCGCCGACCCCCCGCCCTCACACCAGCCCAAGCCCACGCACGGGGCTGCGCCGCCGTACCTCATCCAGCAGGTTGGTGACGGCGTCGATGTCGTGGTAGGTCTTCGTGATCCTGACCACCCGCTCAGCACACAGGACTGGGGGAGAAGGGCGACGGGTGAACCCCTACACTGCGGGAGCACCGGCCCAGGGGCTCAGCACTTTTCCCGCCCCACCACGGCTTCCCACTGGCACTCGCTGCCCCCAGGGTGTACGGCAGAGGGAGCGGGAGGCAGCTGCTGCAGGCGGCACAAAGCTGCTCCACGCTGGTCACCAAAAAGGACCTTTTATCCGCTTGGCAGCGCCAGCCACGGGGCAGGGCGGAGGCAGGCAGGGATGCTCGCAGCCCTGACAGCACCGGGGCAAACTGGGTGCTCCCACCGCACCCCCCAACCCTGCCCACATCTTGGGGCAGCAGGAAAGATGCCGAGCGCCCCTCGCTGCACCTGCCACCCCCGCCCAGACAGCAAGACCCCAGCCCCCCGCAAGGACACACGGATGGGAAGGAGGGATGGGGAAAGGCAGGCGGCGGAGACAGAATCGGAGGTGACATCTCCAGCGAAAAGCAGGCTGGAGCTCCAGTATAAATAGCGATGGGTGGTACCACGCAGAGCCGGGCTCGCAGGCGGCGTCCCCTCCAATCTGTCCCCAGCCCCCTCCCCCAGATGTCCCCTCGAGAAGCCAGCCCTGCCCTAGTTTCTCCCTGGAGACGCCGGCCGAGGCAGAGCTAAGCCCATTCTCTGGGGATGCTGCACCCCGCACCCACCCTGACGCCCCTCCAGCCGCAGCGATCCCCACTCTGAGCAACAGGGGCGAAGGCAGCTGCAGGCAGGTTGCCTCAGTAACAGGCAGCTGCCTGCCACGCCAACAGCACGCAGCGCTGCTGCATCGCGTCAGGCCCCGGCTAAAGCCCTGCCTCCTCCCCTGCCGCTATCTGGGTCTCTGGCAGGGAGAGGGGACACGAGGACGTCGGTCCCCCCGGCACCGATCCTGCCAACTGCGCCTGCAGGAGCTGCCAGACAGCGCTGGGCCCGCACCCAGATGGCAGCGCTGGAGCCGCGCGGTGGGAGGGAGCTGGCAGCGAGCATGAAGCCCCAGTCCCTGCCCACACCCCGGTCCCTGCCTGCACCACCCAGCCGCTCCCAATGCTCCCTTCTGATGTTCAAGGGCGTGTGCCTCAGTTTCCCCTGGCAGAGCAGCGCTGGCTGCGCTCGGGGCCTCGACCTGCGCCCCCAGCCATGACCGTGCTCCCCAGCTGGGCAGACAAAGTGGGTTAACGGGAGAGGCTCAGCCACACAAATCCCATTACGCCGCCCCAGCTGGGGTTGTGTAATGGTGCGCGTGTTGTCGAGGCAATGCTCCCACTCACCACCCCCGTCCGGTCCCCACCACCCTGGGTGCTGCCCCTGCACCCCAGCGGGCACGTACCCCAGTGGGCACGTCCACGGGGAGAGGGGCCAAGCCCAGCCCCAGCCTCATGCCCCTCCCCGCGTCCCACCAGGGCCTGCTCCCTGCAGGGGTCCCCAACTGGACCTCGTCAGGCCGCTGAGCCGTTAATTAGAAATAATTAGAGCATGAGCATCGTTACGGTTTGAGCGAGTGGCAGGCCCCGGGAGGCACTGGGGGCTGCAGTGCTGGCAAACATGTAAACACCCGCCCCATCTGCGGGCCTGATCCAGCGCGATGCGGGGACCCGCGCCCCATGGGAGGGCAGACCCCCATCCCCACGGGCACACGCAGTCCTGGCGGGGGCCCCTCACCCCAATCCTTATGCCTGTTCCCCACCACCACCGGAGCGGGGACACCCCTCCCCGGGCTCAAGGTGACCCGGGGGACCCCCAAGGGACCGGGCAGCGGCTTCCCTGGGACGGAGCGCTGCGAGCGGGGGCACCGCCGCGCACCCCGCAGCGGGGAGGGGGAACGCACGGACGGGAAAGGCGACGGCACCCACCGGGGGGAGAGACCCCGACACCCCCCACCCCCCGCGCCGGACCGGACCGGCCCCGCTCCGCGCCCCCCGACCCCCTCCCGCGGGGGCAGCCCGGCCCGGGGCAGGAGCGGCCCCTCACCTTCCTCCAGCTCCCGGGCGATGGGGTCGGCGCCGCCGTCCCGCTCCGCGCCCCCGCTCAGCTCCTCGTAGCCCGCGGGACTGCTCCAGATCTCCNGGGGCGGCGGGGCCGGGGGGGCCGGGGCTGCCCGCTCCCCGCGCTGCGCCGCGGCGTGCATCGGCTCGCTGCGGCTGCAGGCTGCCCCGGGCACCGGGGGGGATACGGTCCCCATCCGGCACCCCAGGACCAGGCTCCCTTAGGGCACCCCATGGACACCGTCCCCATCCGGCACCCCACGGACACCATCCCCGTCCAGCACCCCAGGACCAGGCTCCTTTGGGGCACCCCATGGACACTGTCCCCATCCAGCACCCCACGGACACCGTCCCCATCCGGCACCCCAGGACCAAGCTCCCTTAGGGCACCCCACGGACACCGTCCCCATCCAGCACCCCACGGACACCATCCCTGTCCAGCACCCCAGGACCAGGCTCCCTGTTGGAGCACCCTGGGGACCCACCAGGACAATCCTGCTCAGCCCTGGGGTGCTGGTGCAGCCGGGCTCTGTGTCCCACCTCCCGGCCCATGGACACAGGGGTGTCTGGGGACACATGGGTCCCCATGGATGGTGCCGAGGGGACACTGGGGGGTCACTGGTCCCTGAGCAGCAGCTTTGCGGGTAGGTGAGTCACACACAAACATCTTCTGCCCCTTAGGAGGAACAAGATAAAGGTTTCAGGTCCTTCACCCTAAACCTGGTCGGTGTGCAGTGCTGGGGATGCTGTGACGGTCACACCACGTCATGCCACAGCATGACCTTTGCTAAAGCTCCCTGCCCTTTGCCTGGCCAGCCTCGCTCTTCACCCCTGCCTGCCCCCAGGCTCCCCCCGTCGTCACCAACACAGCTCACTGCAAGTCCTGCACGCTCGGGTGCCCAGCGCGGTGCTGGGACCTGCCAGGTCTGTGAGATGGGAAAGGGCTTTTCCAAACCCCTCCAACCTGCCCCATTCAGCGACCCCTACTCTGCGTGTGGGGTGGCACCAGCCCGGCCCCCCCGTGCCTCCTGGCTGGCACCCCCAGCTCCCCCCCACACTTGTGCAGAGGCAGCGCCGGAGCAGGAGAGCTGAATAAATCACGCTGTGCTGAATTATGGAGGAGCTGGCTGGCACGTAGCACCGGCCGTGCGGGCGGGAGGGCAGCGGGGCTGCGCCAGGGACCCCACACCACGGCACCACGGTGCGCTGGGTGCGACGCTGGTAGTGCCGACACACACACTGCCTGCCCCCATCGCCCGCCCCAGTGCTGTTCCTCATTAGTACCAAAATAATCGATGAATTGCCGAGGCTGGGGCTGGAGCTGCCCCTCAGCAACGCACGATGCCTTTATTTGCCTGCTGGACTCCCGCTGGAGTCCTGACCCCAAACCACGTCCTGCCGTAAACACTGGGACCCTCCAGGAGCTGGGGCTGGAGACGGGCACCCTTCACCCCTGCCTCTCCCTCCTCCGTGCGCTGGTGACTCTCCTGGGGGTGGCAGAGCGTGAGGGCAGGGACCCTGCAGCTCGCCTGGGCACCCGCCCCCCGGGCACCCCAAGGAGACAAGCGCCCGTCTCCCCATGGACAGGCAGGAGCTGCTTCTTCCTAATCCCCTGCCCAGGGATTTGCTCCTGCGGGCAGGTCCCCTGCGTCTCTGCGCAAGCAGATTACGGGGGGCTATTTCTGACGGCAGCTTAAAGGTTTGGGTGAAGGGATGAGGCAGCGTGGGCCCCCTCCACGCCCCCACGGGGACAGGACAAGCAGCACCGGAGGCACAGAAACGTGACCCGTGGGGCTCCCGGGGCCGAGCGCGGCTGTCCCCACAGCAGGGGGATGGGGGTGCCCGGGGTCCGGCTCAGCTCCTGCCCCATGCCACACAAGCAGCGCTGGGGCTCAGTCCCTGCTGCTGTCACTGCGGGGTTGGGGGTGCTGCTCACCCCGCGGCCGGCTGCACCGGGGGGAGCGGATGGATGGGGAGGCTGCAAGCAGGGCAGGGCACGACGGGGGGTTTGTCCCCAGCCCAGCCTGTCGCAGGCAGGGGGATGGGAGCGGGGCCAGGCCCTCAGCCCCATCTGTCTCGCACTGCCCCACATCCATCCCCCAGCCCCTCGCTCTAATCCTGCCCCCACCACACGTGGGCCAGAGGCAGAAGCAAAGCAGAGATAATCCGTCTGTGCCCCCCGCTGAACCCCGACCCCATGCAAGGAACGGGCCTCACCGCAAGAGCGTCAGGCGTCGCCCCTGCCCGGCCACAGGGGGCTACGGGTGTCTCCCCCCGGGCACCTGCACCCCACGGCTCCAGGGGGCTTCACCGGCAGCAGCAGCCCCGCGCCCCCCTTGGCCGCTCCGGCCTCTCGTGTTTGGTGGTGCAGCAGCACTGGGGACCACCGGCACACCCGCCGCTGTCCCATCACCGGTGTCCCACGCTGGGGAGCGCGGCACAGTGCAGGGGGAGCAGGGGAGCGCGGGGGGTCCCTGGGGATGACAGTGGCTCTCTCCAAGTGTCCGGCTCGGCTCAGCAGAAGCTGCTCCCAGAATTAGCCCGGGATGTTCCGGGCGAGGAAATCCAGCCCCTCAATCCTGTTAGCGGCGATTAGCTCCTGCGCTGCCCTCGCCGCCCCGACCCAGCCCGGCCACCGCTGCCTGCACCGCTGCCTGCGCCGCTGCCTGCGCCGCTGCCTGCGCCGCTGCCCTCGCCAGCCCCGCGTCCCCACGGGACGAGGCACTCACGGAAGTACTGCAGAGTCTCCTCAG
>VUYV01000526.1:31516-56837 GCA_008711295.1 Anarhynchus alexandrinus
CAGGACGAAGGACCAGCCCGGACCTGCCCCAGCTCCTCACCCCCCTCACCCCTGTCCCCAGGGCCACCCCCCCGGCACCACCCGGCTTTACCCACCGGTGATGGTCGCGACATCGCGGCGTCCAGCCGTGGCCGACCCGTGGGGTGCAGGGCTGCCGTGGGGCAGGGCAGCAGTGGGAGACTCCGGGCCGGGCTGGAGGTGGCAAGCGGGCTGGCACTGGCCAGGGGGGGTCTCTTGTGGAACCGCGGCGTCCAGTTTGGCTGGTGTTACGTGGGGGGTGCCGCTGCCATGGGGAGAAGCCCCTTCCTCCCCAGCTCCCTGGAGTGGCGCTGGCGGGCGGCAGAGTCCCTTCTCCGGCCCCTGCCTGGGGAGAAGGAGCTGTTAGGGTGATGCTCTGGGGACACATCCTGCACCCCAGCCACACGTTCAAGCATCCGCGTGTCCCCTAGCATCCTGCCTGCCGGCCAAACCCCCTCCCCGGGCCGGCATCTGCCAGGCCTGGGGGCTGCGGAGACCTGGAGAGCACAGCCAGGGCTCAGGCGTCCCCGCTCCCCGGCCAGCCCACGGGCTGCTGCGGGGACAGGGGGACCGCAGGTACGGCCAGCGCCCAGGCAGGCCCCAGCTCAGCCTGTGCCTGCTGCTGGACGTGGAGCCATTTTGGGGACGGCACCGGGTCAGCGTACCTGCTCAGCGCCGCCTCTGCAGCAGCCGCTGTGTGACACGGCGGGGCTCAGCACCAAAGCAAAGACTTGGTGATGTCCAGATCAGCACCAGAAGGGAGAGGATGCTCCAAAGGGACCAGGCAGGATCCCGCTCCCCCAGGCTGGCAGCCAGGTCCCTGCCGGCAGGAGTGGGCAGAAGGAGCCGTACAGCTGCTCGGCAGTGGGTGGACGCGGCTGTGGTGCCAGCGGCTCTCGCGGGAGCCCTCGGGAGCCCCACCTTGGAGAGCAAAGTTCGGCGGTGATCCTCCACCCCATCAGCACCAGGATGTGGAGCAGGGACCTGCTGCGTCGCCCAGGGCAGGGCTGGGCAGCATCCACGGCCGTCCCATCCCAGCCATAAACACATCACAAGACAGGCCATAAAACCAGCACGTTCCTGCTCTCCTGCCACCTCCGGTGGCACCGGCTCAGGCTGCAGCCACCGCTGGCACTGCTGCCCCTCTGCCCTGGGGGGCAGAAGCCACCTGCGCAAGCCCCATGCCCCCACCTCTGCCCCTGCTCCCACCTCCGCCGCACTGGGGGCTGCGGCACCAGCAGCCCCTCGTCCCTGGGAGCAGGTCCATGCCAGCTCCATGCCACGTTCATGCCAGGGCATCGCTGCCCTCCCTCCCAGCACGTGCTCTCGGCTGCCGTCACGTCTGCAGCACCCAGGCCAGGCCACCCCGCACGTCCCTCCAGCGAGGCCGGATCCTCCCCAGCACACGAGACAGGCGGAAGGCTGCAGGGACACCCCGAAGCACACCCACAGCCCCACAGCCCTCTTGCCCCACGGGACCACCAGACCTAGGCGGCCCGATCCTGCACCGTGCCGCCCAGAGAACAGATCCCCAGCCCCAAACCCCCGGACCTTCTCCCACCCCACTTCTCCCCTGAGAAGGAAGGGGACCCACCGTGCCGAGGTGCCGGGCTGCCGCTGCCCCGCTCCCCGCGCTGCCGCTGGCTCTGGGGAGGGAGCCCGGCCGGTGAGTCAGCACTCGGCCAGGGCTGCCAGAGCCCTGCGTCTCCTTTTGGCCCTGCTCCTGCACGTACATTAACTCTCCCCACGGGGGGACCTTGTTCAGACACATGTGAGCAGCTGCCATCACCCCAGAGCCCGCTGTACCCCTGGCCGCCCGCGTTCGGCTGCCGGATGACCTGGGGACCTGCCCCACGGGAGCTGGCGGGGAGCTGGGCGAGAGCAGGAGGACGGTGGCCACCGGCCGGCGGCGGTGGTGGTGGTGGGCCGGGAGACGCAGGGCCGCGGCTCAGCCCACACCCGGGTGCACGTGCAGACCTGCGTTCGCTGCTCTCTGCCCTGCGCCGATGCCGTCATGCAGGTCCTGCCCAGACACCTCCCTGCCCGCGCAGCCTCGCGGCGGGGCTGGGCTCGACCCGCAGCCCCTTCCCACCCTGCGCCCGGTGCCGATGCGCGGCAGCAGCTGAGCAGCGCTGGGGCGGATGGCCACGCTCCGGGCTATTTTTTGCCCTCAGCTGCTGTGGCAGGAGCGAGGGGCTGGCGAGGGGCGGCTGTGCAAAGCGGAGCCTCCGCAAGCGTCCGGGCTGGGGGGCTGCAGAGCAGCGAGGCCAACGTGCCGGGTGAGCGTGAGGCGGTGGCTCAGTCCCACTGCTGGGACGGAGGTAGCTGCAGTCCTGTCCTGCCCCAGCCCAGGGGATGTCCCCAGAGGGGTCCCCGCAGAGCCCCCCGGGGTTGGGGCTGGGAACATCCCTGCTGAGGTGCAGGGAAGGGTACGGACACGGCCCGGCTGCGGCTCCCACAGCCCGTTCTGTCCCATCCCGACGCTCAGGCGACCCCCGGAGGCAGCATCTGCCTGAAGCATCCTTCAGAAATGGGTCTCTCCCTGCACCCGCGGCCGTCGCGGGGTGGATTCCGGCCCCGGCAGTTCCTCCTGCGCACCGCCCGGCTCCCCAGCCCAGACCATGGCTCCATCGCCTCCGCTCTGGCGTGACCCCCGGCCCCACCGCACACCACACCGCGACTGCCCACACCGCGGGTCTCAGCGCCCGCGGGGCCGAGCCCTCCCTTCCCTTCTCCCTGCAGGAATATCCTCAGCAGCGTCGGCCTCTCCCCGCAGAGCAGGAACGCCCTCCCCGCTCCCACACAGGCTTCTTGGGTCAGCGAGGACCACGGAACGCGGCCAGACCCCGGCCGCCACTGAGCGCCCTCCCCAGCCGGCCGCTACTGCCGCCAAACCGACCCCCGGGACCCCCGGGACCCCGTCCCTGCCGCAGGCCCCCGGCTGCTGACACCAAGGGAGTGGGAAATCCCACCCAGGCGAGGGGCAAGGGCTTCGGCAGCCTTCAGAAATGTGTTACGGGTGCCAGAGCCACGAGCGGGAGTGGGGCTGCGGGGGGAGCCAAGCGCCGGGAGGAGGGGCGAGACAAGACAAATTCTCCGGGGGGCTCCGGCAGCCTGTGACACCCCCCCCAGGGGACCAGCATGGCCCAGGGCTCGCTTGCCGGGGCTGCCTGGGGACTCGGGGTGCCTGGAGGTGCTGGGACTTGGTGTGCCCGGGGAGAAAGCAGGACGCCGGAGGGAGCACAGTGCACCCCATGACAGTGGGGACCCAGTGAAGCCGGGGGTGCGGGGGCTGCCGGAGCTCGGTGCACCGTGGAATGAACAGGGATAGGACTCGGTGCAGGGGGGGTGCCGGGGGTCGGTGAGTCCCGGTGCAGGGGGGCTGCCGGGGTGCACTCACCGCTGGGTGTTGCTCCCGGCGCGGAGGCGGCAGTGGGGCCCTCGTACATAACTCCCGCAGCCCCGCTGATAACAAAAGCCGCTCCCCGGGCAGGTGTGGAGCTCAGCCGGGCATGCCGGGACCTGTAGTCCTCCCCAGGCTCCCCCCCGGCCATCGCCACCCCGGGGGATGCAGCTCCCTGAGGGACCCCCCGGTACAGGTGTTCTCTGGCTCCGTTCCCCCCCAAAATCCCGGTGGTGCCCCCCAGCAGCCCCATTGCGGTGAGGCTGGGGGTCTTGGGGTGTACAGTCGTGCCCGGCGAGGGGACCCCAGGGTGGGCAAGTGGCATATCCATGCCCATGGCCCCGGGAGGTGCCGGGTCCCGCGGCCGTGCCTTAGGCACGGCCGCGGGGCCCAGCACCTCCCGGGGCGGATGCTTTACTGGGGTCCCTGGGGACAGGGGTGGGGGAAAGAGGGTGCAGGCTGGGAACAGGAGCTTCTGCGTGTCACCCTGGGGACCTACCTGGCAGGGCAGCGGAGCCTGCACCCATGGAGACGCATATTTGGGTGCACCAATGCTCTCCCACACTGCGCAGCCCAGGCAGCAAGGGCTGCCCTGGCTGAATCGCCACCCCCGCCGCTGCACAGGGGCCTTATCCCCATTGCCTGTCACGGATCCGTCTCTTGTTCCGGCAGCGGTTGCAGCAGGCAGAGGGCTGCCTGGGCCCCCAGCCTCGTCGCGTGAGCCACCGAGCCGCCCCGGTCCCACCGCCCTCCGGAAGCGCGCTCGGCCCTGCCGGGGCTGCCCGGAAAGCAGCTGTTGTTTTGCTCGTCCCCGGCGCTGGCACGGGCTGCGGCAGGAAGAATGGCCGCGTCCCTGCCGCACCGGGGCTTGGCTGCGGCCGCAGGGCTGAGCTCAGCGCAGGATGTCCCCCCAGAGCCGGCGGTGGGACGGCGCTGGAGCCAGCCCCGCTTCCCAGACGGGCTCCTGCCGCCTTTGTCCCCAGCTTGCTCCTGCCCCAGCCCCAGCCGCTACCGGGACCGACCACGGCACGCCACAACGGACGCGTAAACCTTCATGTCGTGCTGCGCTCGGCAGCAGCCCGGGGCCCGCGCATGGGGGGCACCCACCTCCCCATCCCCCAGGCTGGGCGCAGCAGCAGAGCCGAGCGAACGCGTGAGGGCAGAGGAGTCGATGCTGACAGCGAGCAGGAACGGCTGCGACTTCGTTCCCAGCTCCCTTTGATCGCGTCCCCCCACGTCCCCGCGCTGGCAGCAGCCGTGTCGGGCTGATTAGTGTCTCGCCAGGCTGCACAGAACGAGCTGTGCTGCAGCCGGCAGAGCTCAGAGCCGGCGGTCGGGGACGATGTCCCGCTCTCCAGCTGCCTCCCCGTGTCACGGTGGTGGGCATCTCACCGAACCGATGCAGCAGTCGCAGCACCTCGAGCCACCGGCGCAGTGCAGACATCGCTGCGTGACCCAACTCCCCTCTCAGGTCCCCCACCTCTGCCCAGGGAGCCCCTGAGCCCCCTCGGCCATCCCCCACAGGATGGATGCACGGGGCAGAGGTACAAACCCCCCAGGGATGGGGACACGAGCATCCCGGGGCCGCCTGTGTTTCTCTTCCATCCCCCGGCACGTACACCCCGGCAGGCAAACCCGCAGCGCTGCCCGCAGCCTCGCATGGAGCTGCTGCGGGCGATCTCCTGCCTCCGGGCTCAGCCGTGCCCAAAAAGGCGCCGTGGGAAAGCACGGGGCAGCCGGCAGCGTCTGTCCCTGGCCCCGTCCCCACGCCGAGGAGGCCCCCGAGCAGATGGGCAGCCCTGAAGTCGGTGGGTAACGTTGTGAAGGGGCAGTTTCCACCTCCCAGCACGCCGCCTGCCCGGCGCCGCTTCCCCACCGCCTCCCGGGGCGCAGCTGTCAGAGGCAGCGTTTCAGCTGAGAATATTTCCTCCCGCCATCTGCTCCCGCCGTGAGGCCGGGCCGCGGAAGGAGGCAACCAGGTTTGCCTGAGTAAATCACTTTTTTAACCTGGCCTCTTGCGGCTCCATCCAGGCTTCGCTCCATCAATCAGCACGGCTCGCTCCCGACCGGCGCATTTATCCTCCCGAGCTCGTTAAAGTCAGCTCTGCGCAGCAGCAGAGGGGAGATGCTGGTGATGCTGCCTAATGAACAAACATCCTAATTACTGGGAGTTTTTACCTCCTGACAGAGCAGACAGATGCCCGGACGGGCCCGGCATGCTAAGGACCCGGCGCGGCGACGGGCGAGGGAAGGGCTGGCAGCGAGTCCGGGTGCACGGCTGCCGGCGGGAGCTGCTGCCGGTGCTGCGGGGCTGCGAGCGGGCGGCCTGTGCCGTGCCGAGCATCGTCCCCGAGGCACAGGGAGGGGCACAGCCTGCGTGTCCCCCCGGCCGCCACCTGAGCCCTGCGCCAGGCATTGCGGGTGCAGAGCACGGGAAGGAGCTCACCGAGGGCGTCCAGCCCCACGGGAGGGAACCGCCACCACCGCCGCCTGGCCCGAGGAGGGCGATGGCCACCTTCACCCCCGCTGCCCCGCGGGGACACAGCGACCTTCCCCAGCCGACAGAAGAACAGGCTCAGGGCAACGCGGGGCTGGGGGGGTTATTTTATTCTTTGCTTTGGTCTATACAAAAACAACTTACAGAAATAATAAAATCTTCCATTCCTGAACCACGCTCCAGTAACTATCCATCCCTTTCCGGTGGAAGCGTTAAACCACCATCAGATCTAGAGCCTCTTTAAAAATGTGTTAGATAAGGGAGGAGGGGACGGAAACACACCACTCACCAAAAAGAAGGGAAACGGGTTAAAATGTGCAACAGAGATCGGTACAAGGACACGGTTCCTAATGCTGGAGTCACTCCTCTATGGGTACTGGTAGGATAGGCAGGGACACAAAGTCAGCTCCCCAACGGCTGATCGGAAAGAATTAAACCGCAGACATCCCGATGGCTAAAACGAAGGTCCTGGGACACGGCACCCTTTGGTTTCAGCAGACTCTGGATTGGCCTGATTAAGTTAGAGTTCGCAGAAAGCAAAGGGTTTTCCCGTGTTAGATTCCTTTCCTAGAACACTAACACGCAGAACAAATAGTGGGGAAGTTAGAAAGCACAAACTTAAAGACGGCAAAAGCCGTTGGCACCATATTAAAAATAAAAAAGNAGGGAAGGGCTGGCAGCGAGTGGGGGTGCACGGCTGCCGGCGGGAGCTGCTGCCGGTGCTGCGGGGCTGCGAGCGGGCGGCCTGTGCCGTGCCGAGCATCGTCCCCGAGGCACAGGGAGGGGCACAGCCTGCGTGTCCCCCCGGCCGCCACCTGAGCCCTGCGCCAGGCATTGCGGGTGCAGAGCACGGGAAGGAGCTCACCGAGGGCGTCCAGCCCCACGGGAGGGAACCGCCACCACCGCCGCCTGGCCCGAGGAGGGCGATGGCCACCTTCACCCCCGCTGCCCCGCGGGGACACAGCGACCTTCCCCAGCCGACAGAAGAACAGGCTCAGGGCAACGCGGGGCTGGGGGGGTTATTTTATTCTTTGCTTTGGTCTATACAAAAACAACTTACAGAAATAATAAAATCTTCCATTCCTGAACCACGCTCCAGTAACTATCCATCCCTTTCCGGTGGAAGCGTTAAACCACCATCAGATCTAGAGCCTCTTTAAAAATGTGTTAGATAAGGGAGGAGGGGACGGAAACACACCACTCACCAAAAAGAAGGGAAACGGGTTAAAATGTGCAACAGAGATCGGTACAAGGACACGGTTCCTAATGCTGGAGTCACTCCTCTATGGGTACTGGTAGGATAGGCAGGGACACAAAGTCAGCTCCCCAACGGCTGATCGGAAAGAATTAAACCGCAGACATCCCGATGGCTAAAATGAAGGTCCTGGGACACGGCACCCTTTGGTTTCAGCAGACTCTGGATTGGCCTGATTAAGTTAGAGTTCGCAGAAAGCAAAGGGTTTTCCCGTGTTAGATTCCTTTCCTAGAACACTAACACGCAGAACAAATAGTGGGGAAGTTAGAAAGCACAAACTTAAAGACAGCAAAAGCCGTTGGCACCATATTAAAAATAAAAAAGAAATATATATTCATAGAAAAGACTATTTTGCCAATGAAAAGTTGCTAACGGTGCAGGGTTTGTGTATTTTAAAGCTTCAGAAACAGTATCTTGGATGCTGGATGCGGCAGTAGGTGCTCGAAGCAGTCCCAGGAGGAAGGACCTTCTCCACAGACCCACAGCGAAGAAAAAAAAATCGAAAAATAAAACCTCTCGTGGGAATGGAAAAGTTTGTCTTCTCAGGCACTTCTGTCTCCCAAGTCCTTCTTGCGAATGCTCAGCTCTGGGGCCACCCTCTTCTGCATGGAGAAAACACCTGCGTGCGGCAGGAGAGAGCTCCCGTCACTCGACCCGGGGGGGAAACTGGAGGGGACCAGAGCCCGGGGCCCCCCAGGCCCATGGGGCAACGGGGATGCCGACCCGCGGCAGTGCTGGGGACCCCACGGCAGCATCCCGCACCCCGGGTAGATGCCGCAGCGTACCTGGTGCGGGGGCTGCGGGGCGGGTTAGGCGAGCATGTGGTCAGCGAAGGGCGCTCGGACGCCGTCGCTGTAGGCGTCCATGGGGTAGTCCCCGTCCATGTCCATGTGCATGTCGATGGGGTCCAGGGGGATGTCACCCGAGTACATGGGGCGGTAGCCAGGGTCCAGGTCTGCAGGGAAGGGACAAGGCGACCTCAGCTCCTGCTGGTGACACCTCTCCAGATCTCAGCCACCCCCCTGGTCCCCCCGCCTGGGGCAGCGTGTGGCACGCGGTGCTGCAAAGGACACAAGGGCCACCCGCCACCCACCTGCCCCAAGGCTCTGGGCCAGCCCAGGCACACCGGGGAGCGGCCGCATGTGCTCCCCGCGGAGCTGAGCATCCCGCGGAGCATCCCCCGGCAGGCTGGGCCCGCACTTTGCCGGCAGCCACCCAAGAAAGGTTTTAAAACCAGCCTGGTTTGGTGAGATATGGCAACTGCCCCACCAGAGCACAGCCCATAGGGGACCCCGCAGGAAGAGCTGGTGCCGTACTCACCATCTGCGTAGGGCTCGTTGATGGGGATCATGCTCTGAGCCTACGAAAGAAGGTGACACGATTGAAGAGGGGATTCGTCCTCACGTGTGCGCGACGCTCAGGCGCTATGTGGTGCCCAGCCCCATCCCGCATAGCGGGTACCGCGACGCAGGGCTGCTGGAGAGCGGAGGGCACAGCCCGTCCATCCCCTGCCTCCCCCCATTTGCCAGTCGCTCTTGTCCGAGCTCTGGTCGGAGGTGGTGGCGACAGCTTTTTGGGGGTAGGATGGGGCCACCCCAGGAGACCCCGGTTTCCCCGGGGAAAAGGGCTCGTCTCTGCGCGCAGCGGGATGCTCACCGCCTCCCAGGCTGCCGGGTCGTGCTTGAAGAGGGAGTTGGTGAGCTCCACGGAGACACGCTTCCTGTAGTCGGGGTTCTTGTCCTCCGAGATTCGGAAGAGCACGGCGGCCGCGTAGGTGGCTGCAGGGGAAGGGCAGCAGCCTCAGCTCCTGGTGCCGCGCAGCACCGAAGCGCCAGAAGCCGCAGACCGGCTGGGGCGGTGCCAGGTGGCAGAGAGCCCCCAGCACAGGGCCCAGCATGGCGGCGCTCACCCGTCCCCTCGTTCCTGGAGTGCAGGAGCTCCATCAGGGGAGCTGAGGCCCCCTCGGCATCAATGGCATCTGCCGCCTCCTTGTCCTGGGCCAGCTCACACAGGACGCCAGCCGCGACGCGCTGGATGTTCTCCACCGGCGAGTAGAGGAGCTGTCGGGAGAGATTAGCGGCAACGTGAAGCAGCCAGCGAGGAGCTGTCGTGCTCCTGATGCGGTCTGACACGCGCGGATGCCACCAGCCAAGCACCGTGGCTCCCCAGCCTCGCCACGGCAGGGCCGTGCCAACCAGCCAGGAGGTGGCGGAGCCCCCACGTCCCCCCAGCCCCTGACCTGCACGAAGAGAGGGATGGTGTTGAGGCGGAAGATCTCCATGCGGTTCATGGGGTCCCGGGCCAGGATGTGCAGTGCCCCTGTGCACCCCTCCACGATCTCCTCCATCTTCACTCCGTCCTGCCAGGGGACAAGCACTCAGCCGCGGCCCTGGAGCAGCCGGCACGTCCCACGCCAAGGCACGGCCGCCCTGAGCGTGGGCACAGGAACCCCCCAGGGACAGGTCGGGTTTTGGGGTGCCAGGCTGCGCCAGGAGCAGGGCAGAGGGGCAGCCCCGGCCGACACTGCCGCGGGGACTCACCGTGTAGGGCTGCTGTGTGCCGGCTGCTACGTGCCGCTGGGCGTCCTGGTGAGCCTTGACCAGCAGCTGGACCAGGCGGGGGATGACGGCGGCCTCCTGGAGCGGGGCATGGTTGGCCGGGCACAGGGCCAGGTTGCGGATCAGGCCTATGGTAGCCTGGAGGAGAGGAAGGGGGGTGAGGAGAGATTCGTCTCGACCACGGAGCAGTGCGCTCCCCACGGGACCCGCCAGCCGGGCCCCCTCCCCCTGCCCGTCCCACCCCATCCCCCTCCACGGCGCAGGCTGACTTCAGCTTCCTCCCGCACCGGATCCGGCCCCGTCCCCGCGGGGGAGGCCGCAGCCAGTATTGATTCCAGCCGAGCAGCCGGCAGGAGCCATTTCCTCCATTAGCCGCCATCAAGGACGCAGCCCAGCGGGACCAGGGCTGCAGCGGCAGCAGCCCACCAGACCCCCCCTCAGCAGCGCCCTCCCACCATGGGCCAGCAGCCAGGGGCTCGCTCGAGCCCAGCTTGAGCTTCCTCTGACCCCCAACATCCCCCCGGCCCCTTACCTTGACCAGTGGCCACTGGTTGGGCTGGTTGAGGAGCTTGACGATAGCGGGGATGCCGTAGTTGAGCCGCACCGAGTTCTGCGCCATCTCGGCCTCGGGGTGCCGGCTGGTGAGGTGCCGGAGAGCGCAGACAGCCGGCTCGGTGATGTCCTCCTTGTCGCCCGCCCGCAGGATGGTGTGGATCAGGGCCTCCACCCCGTTCGACTGCGTCACCAGGGTCTTGTTCTTGCTGTTGTTGCAGGTCAGGTTGGAGAGGGTGCCGGTGGCACAGGTCAGCACGTTCACGTCGTCGGAGCTCAGCTGGTTCACCAGGATCTTGAGGACACCGTCCAGGCCCTCCTGCGGGAGCGGGGACGGGAGGTCGGGTCAGCCGCCCCACAGCGGGATCTGGGCTGCAGCCCTGCGCCCGTCCCCTGTGTCTCTCGCCCGGGCGTGGGGAGCCAGAGCTGCTCCCCCGGGACGGGACGGACACGGGGCTCCTGCCATCGCAGACAGGATCCGGCCCCAAGCCGTGCTCTTCCTCCCAGACCGGCCACCCTCTCCCCTCGAGACCCAGGTGCGTGTGGCTGCCCTCGCTGGAGCTCGCACACCCCTCGCTGCGGACCCGACCCCCCCAGCACCCCACGACCCCCCCGGCTCTGCACAGAGAGGCAGCATTTGCGCCTCCCACACTGCGCCTTTCCCCGTCCCCCTGCAGCCAGAGCTGCTCCTCCGCGATGCCGGCGCGGCGGCAGCAACAGGCGCTCCCGACATGTGCAGCTTTACTTAAGAGTTTAATGTCTCGGGCAGCTTTTCTCTGCTGGGAAGTGCAAACAATGCACCCGGGGGCGCTCCCCGAGCAGTCCGCGGGGTGAGCCCGGTCCCAGCCGTGCCGGCAGGCGGCCAGCAGCGCGGCAGGAAGGAGTTAAAGGCGCCACGGCCACGTCCCCCCTCAGCCCGCAGAGCCAGGGACGGTTACACGCCAGCCCAAATAGTTTCCAGGCTGCATCAGGCGCTAATCTGCACGGAGAGGCGGCCCCAGCAGATGGGGAACGCATCAGGAAGCAGCAAAGGTCTGGGGAGAGCAACCCCGGAGCAGAACTCGGGGTCACCCTCGCACCGGCGGCCACTCAGCCCCACGGGCACAACCGCCTCGACAGCAGCTCTGACGGCAGCTCCCTCGCCGGGGAAGGCGCGGAGCAGGCGGCCAGCGCCAGGGCAGGCTGCCGGGGGCTGCCGGAGCCAGACCAGCCCCGGTGATGCCCCACTGAGCGCGTGAGCAACTGCCGGTGGCCTTGGTCCCTTGCTGGGGACACAGCAGGAGCGCTGGCCGCCGGCTGGCACGGGAAAGGACGCGGGCAGAGGCAGCCTGCCGCGACGCCGCGCAAACCCCTGCTGCAGCGGGGCTCGGGCACAGCGGGGCACTCCCTCGCACACGCGCTGCCACAGCCGCAGCTCCCCGGGACTGGAAATGGCACGAGGACGGCGCTGTGGACTCAGTCGGCACAAGCAGAGGGCGCGGGGCAGCCCGGCGGCTGGTGCGGAGCAGCCTCTGAAACGCTGCGCTGGAGCACAGCTCGGGGTCCCGCAGACTCACCTGTTTGGTGGCCACATCAGAGAGGTTTCGCAGGGTCCAGAGGCAGTTCTGGACCAGCCTGGGGCTGGAGCTGGTCAGGTGCTTGCCCAGGGCCTGCATGCCGCCTGCCGGGGAAGGAGACACCAGCACATCTGTGAATACCCAAAGCTGCCCCAGCGGAGAGGGGAAGGATAGACAGTGTGTCTGGGCTGCGCACCCCCCGACCGATGCCCCCAGCGCACGGTGCAGCCTCATGGCTTAGCAGAGGCTACATGCGGTGTGGGAAGGCAGCTCCTGCCCGGCCAGCCGGGCCAGATCCTGCCCACGCACGGTGCCAGGAAAGCACCTCAGCAGCCTCTCAGAGCAAGAAACCAGGCTGCACGCAGGTGGTTTCACCCGGCATCATCCTGACACCGCCACCTCCCTCCCGTTCGACACCAGCTCTGCCCCCCAACCCCTCTTACCAGCCTCAACGATAGCGGGCTTGTTGCTGGGACACACTGACAGCACCTTGAGCACCCGGCTCGTGGTCCAGAGCAGCTTCTCGTAGTTGTAGCTGCGCATGATCTGCACCAGGGCCTGGGGTCCTCCGTTGGCCAAAATAATCAGCTGCAAGACGGAAGGGACAGGGTTGGGGCGTGCGGCAGCTCTGGGCTGCTGGGACCACCGCTCCGGACTCCCCAGCTCGTGCCAGGACACCAGTCAGGCAGGAGGAACAACCCTCGGCATGCCGGAGCGCTCGGGGTCACCCCTGCGGGGGCCGTGCACTGCCACCACCCCCCGGCCACCCCGGCCCTGCGCACCGGGGTCCCTCGCCCCCCGCCGCAGGCAGGACGGGCAGCAGCCCCGCGCCCCGCCAGCGTCTGAGCAGGTCCAGGGACCCAACCTCCACGCGAGGCCGGGACAACGCGTGCGTAGGAGGAGAGGAGCAGCCAAAGAACAAAGACAGAGGCACTGCCCGGAGCAGCGGGGGGGGAAGAAATGCAGCCGAGCCGATCTACCGGCCAGACTGGGACAGTCTGCGCTGTCGGGGCCGCTCCACCTGCGAGAGGTGGGACATGGCAGCACTGCAGACAGCAGAACTGCTCCGCTGCCGGCGGTGGCCATGGGCACACAGGCTGAGATGGTGCCTGCCAGGCACAAGGACGGGCTGCCGGCCCCCGCGCCACAGGGCAGCCCAGGCTCCCCCCCAGGCCCACCTTGCTCTCCTGGTTCCCGTAGGCGAGGAGCTGCAGGCAGTCGGTGGTGATAGCCAGGAACTTGGGGTTGTTCTTGTTCAGCAGGGGAACCATCTTCTGCAGGCCGTCGGCCAGGCGCACAGCCATCTTGGCCCCTTCCTGGTAGAGCAGCAGGTTGTGCAGGGTGGTGATGGCGTAGAAGAGGACCGACTCGACCGGCGAGCTGCAGGCAGGCGGCACAGAGCCACGTCAGCGCTCACCGGGCTGCCAGCGGCGCCCGCAGGGCCGCCCCGACCCCGACTCCCACCCAGCGCCCTTCAGCGGGACCCGCTGCGAGGCCACCGTGCCACGCGGCTCCGGGGCGGCCCTCGGGGAAGGGACACCTCCTCAGGGCAGAGACTGAGCCCCATCTCCATGGACAAGGCAGCGTGGGGGACCGCTCCCCTCCTCCTGCCACCACAATGGCTCCAAATGCAGCAAACCCCTGGGGCTTTCGCGGGCTGAAAGGTCTCCCGCTCCCTTGTTTTGGTGTGAGCAGAAGGAGGACCCCCATCCAGGGGCAGCACGAGCCCTCCCCTCCTCTGCCCCCAGCCCGGGCACTCACCAGCCCAGGAGGGACCCCTCGGCTCCGCCGCCCTCCCGGGACCCCCCGCCAGCACCCTCGTACCTCAGCATCCTGACGAGGGCCGGGATGCCGCCGGACTTGAAGATGGAGAGCAGGCCCTCGCGGTGGTGCGAGAGGTTGTGCAGGATGCTGGTGGTGCAGCGGGCCGTGTCCAGGTCGCTGGTGTTCTGCATGGTGCGGACCACGGCCGCCACGATCTGGGGCGACTGCATCAGGGCGCGGCGCGACGCCTCCTTCTTGGAGAGCTGGTTGACGATCATGGCCGCTTTGCTGACAACCACCTGGGGGGGAGAGAAGCCGGCGGGTGGGAGGGGGTCCCGCTGGTGCCCACCACAGCAGGGACAGGAGGGATCCCGCTCTGCCGGGCGAGAGCCGGCCCGGGGCTGCCGCGCATCGTGCCGGGCAGGGCGGCACTGGAGCGGCAGAGCCGGCACAGCAGCACGGGCAAGGATTGCTGTTTTTAACAATCCTCATCCACGGCGCTCCAGGAGCGATGCTGCGGGTCGCAGCCGCGGGCAGCACGCGGTCGGGTCGATGAAGCACAGGCGCGCTGCGGGGACGGGCAGGGGGCACCCAGAGCCGGCAAGAAGCGCTCAGTGCCTGTGCAGGGCCAGGGCAGGAGAGCCGCGTCCGAGCAGCAAGGACGGGCTGCGGGGAGACGCGGGTGGGCAGAGGTGGGCTCAGCCCTGTCGCGGGGCGGAGGCACCCGCAGACCTCTGGCAAGAGGAAGGAGCTGGACGGCGGCCACGGAGCCTCGCGAGGATGGGAGCCCGGCTGTGCTGCCGCAGCTGGGGAAGCGCGTCCCGCAAGCCCGGGAGGTGAAAGCCCAGAGACACGCGCAGGCAAACCACGCTTCCTTACCGGGTCCTCATCGTTGAGCAGCTTGGTGAGCTCCGGGATGGCGCGGGTGGCCAGCTCGGCGTCGTCCTGGTAGTTGATGAGGTGCACGATGGCCGACTTCAGCATCTGCGAGGGCTCTGCCAGGCGCTGCACGTTGGTCTGCTGCCCCTCCAGCTGGGTGGTGATGAGCAGGGAGCGGTCCTCCACCGTCTCGGGGTACATGGCAGCCCGGACGCGCTGGGCCCGGGTCATGGCCAGCTGAGCCTCCATGTCCGCTGCAGGAGTAGACGGGGAGACAGCCTTAGACTCGGGCTGTCTCCGAGGAGCGCTCCCAGCCCTGCTTTCCAATTTCAATTAGCTGAGCAAGAGCTTAGAGCGACACCACCAGCAACGTCAGCAGCGCTGGACGCTCAGCACGCTCTGCGAGGAGCCGGTGCTTCAAAGCGTAAACAGAAACGGCAGCGCAGAGATAAGACAACGCTCAATTAGGCGGCATGATTAGGCAGTTGTCACACAAGGCCCATTAATTAAAAAATAAGGATATTTGCAACTTGGGACCAGCTGGCACTGGGAATTAGGAGAAGGACACGGAGGTCTTCCCCGTCGAGGATGCCAGGACAAGCGCGACACGGGGCGCAGAGATGTGGCAGCAGCCACCCATGGTCCCCACCTCTGCGGCACAGGGACCGCTGGTGAGGGCTCATCCCTCTCCATGGGGCTCTGCGCCCCCGGGGGAGTGGGCGATTAAACCTTCCAGGGCCCATCACTGACAGGAGAGCAGAGCAAACCAGCCCTCTTTTAAGGGATGAAGTCGGGGGAAGCATCGCCTTTGGCTTTGGGGGCTGCGCCTCTCCCCGCTTCGCCCTCGCAGCAGCGGGAGAAGCCGGGGCGGCCGGCGGAGCTCTAGGGCACACGCTGGCAGCTCTGCCGGCCGCGCTGAGACAGGTTTGCCGAGCAGGCAGACAGGCAGCGGAGCAGACGGCCGACCCGTGGGCCGGGATCAGCTGTTCCCATCGCGAGCCAACCCACCGGCGCGCTCGGATGTGTGCGCACAGCTCAGCACTAGTGCGGGCTGGCTGCGCGCCGCCCCTACGCAAGAGCCTCTTGGCACGGGGAAGGAGGACAGGAGGGAGCATATTTTAGGCAGCAACAACTCCCGGGGTGTGGAAGGCAGCGGGGAGGAGTGCCCAGAAGGAGCGCAGCTCTCGGGGGAGGTGGCGGAAGGCAGGAACCAAGCAGCCCAGCTCACGGATGTGCCCAGCCCCGCAGCCCCTACCTTGCGCTTGGCTCTGGCCCTGGCCGCCTCCCTGGCAGTAACTCGTGGTGGTCGTCTTCTTGATGGTGTACTGCTTCCCGTAGACCTCGTCATCGTCCCCGAGGCACTTGCTGCTGACGGAGGGCACCTGGGTGTTGACGCCGGAGTGGATGCCCGAGTCGTAGGTGTAGGTCTGCTGCCACTCCGTCACCTTGATCGGCTGCTCCATCATGTTCATCACCTCCATGGCTGCTCTGCGGGGCAGGGAGGGGAGAAGTTACACCTCCGGCAGAGCCCAGGTCACCGCAGCTCCCTCCTGCCCCAAACGGCACGGCAGACCCCGGCGCGGCAGCCGGCCCCTGCGCAGCCCACGAGCAGATCGAGCAGATCGCTATCTGCCCTCCTCCCCCACGCGAGATGAAAGGCGGCACCGGGATGACGAACCCACAGCTCAGCACTTTGCTGCTCGTGTTCAGACACGAACCGTGGCTGCAACCGGCGCAGACCGCGCGCGGCTGGCTGAGCCGTCAGCCAGCGCCTGCCACGCAACGCCGTGTCTCACCGCCTCGGCAGCAAAGGCGTGAGCAGGCTCTGCCCGGCGCGGGGGGACCCCACAGGCGGGGAACCCCCACTCCAGGCTCCCACGGGCTCTTCAAAGACCAGTTTCCAGAGAGAGGACCTGGTAGAGAGCTGGGGACAGCCACAAGGCTGCAGCTCCAAGAATGCAACGAACCTCTTTAGAAGCCCTCTAGGACACTCCTAAAGCACCTAAAAATAACCAGGCAAAGCCACCGGCTTGGCTGTCCCACGGGTGCTCAGCACCACAAGCGCCCATGGCACGGTCTGGGGCTGGGCGCTCCCCACGCTGTGCCGAGCACCACGCCGTGGCTGCACGGTGCCGGGACAGAACAGCCCAGCACATCCCAAAACTCAGGACAAACCAGCCAAGGTTGCTTTGGAGCAGGGCTGGGTTTCCCTTGTCTGTAATTTGGGGAGGGAGGATGGCTCAGGGACTAACCCCTGAGCTCATCGGGGCAGGCGGATGCTGCGGGGCTGTGAGTCACCAGCCCCACATCCAGTCCCCCAGCACAGCCAGGAGGGGAGGGATGGAGGCAGGCAGGGAGGGATGGAGGGATGGGGGCAGGCAGGGATGGATGGAGGCAGGCAGGGAGGGATGCAGACAGTGCCCAGCCATCCCTACCGCTGCCGCCCGGGCACCCACCAGGATTTCTGCCCCTTCCTGCAGCCGCGCAGAGTGGGGATGAGTCAGAGTTTCAGAGGCGATAAGAGGCGAAGGGAGCAGCTGCCGCTCGGCATGGCTGGGCGCAGCAGCAACCGCACTTCCAAACAGGGGGGTAATTACCACCTCCACCGGCACTGATTCATGCAGCAAGCCGGACCAGGGCGGCCGCATGCCCCTGGCTCCGCTCCAGCGGCCGGCACAGCTCGGGGCTCACAGGGAGCGGCCAGGCTGGCGCAGCAGCCCCGGGCCCCGGCACCCTCCTCGGGGAGCCGGGGACGAGCCCCCCGCCAGCCCCCCGCCACGCCGGCGGCTGAGTCAGGGCGTCGGGTGGTGGCCGAGGACGCGGCTTGCGCAGGGCGGCCTGGCAGGGCACGGCGCGCACGGGCTTGGCGCGGCTCGCCCCACGCTGCCGGCTGTTCCCAAGGAGCGGCCGAGCCCTTGTGAGCAGCACAGACGGACGCTAGCAGGGAAGAATCCCAGCCCGGGCACAAACACCCCTTCCCGGGGAGCAGCGGGTGGGTGGGAGGCGGGAGCCCCATCACCCTCCCGTCCCCCCAGCTGGATGCCGCCCGCATCCCACCCNGCGAGAGAGGGACCCGCTAATGGAGGGCAGTGGGGGCAGATCGTTCCCACGGCAGGGCGCGGGCGGGAGCCGCCGGTTGGCGTGGCACGGCGGTGCGTGACGCACGGCACCGGGGGCGAGGGGCGAGCCCGGCTCCGCTCCCCACCCCGCGCCAGAGCAGGGTTCGGCCGGGAGAGCCCCTGTGCCGCGCCGGGAATGCCACAGCGCCGCACACCCCCCACGTGTGTGTGCACGAGCTGGAGCATCGGTGTGCGGGAAAACAAGTCCTCCCAGCTGGGTCACCCTAGCCGCGGTGGCAAAGGCTCCAAATCGTGTCAGGAAGCCTGAGAAAAGCAAGGATAACCCGTGCCCGAGGAAGCACGGTGGGCAGGAGAGCGCTCTGCCGGCACTGCTGGGGCACGCGCTGGTGTGAGCCATCCCACTGCCCAGCCAGGAGCAGCGGGGCTGCGGCCAGAGGGACAGCCGGCACCCGGACGGGGACGGACAAGGGGAGAGCGCAGCCAAGGGCAGGAGAGGTCCCTGCACCACCCGGGGGGTGTAAGGACCCGACCCCCCCCCGGTGGGGCAGGGACCCGCGGGCTGGCGCTGGCAGGACGGGTAACGGCTGCGCTGCAATTCACAGGCGTTTGACAGGCACTTAATTTTTCAAACCTCCACGAGTTCAGCTCAGCCGCCGGCTCCGTGCGCAGCGCTGCATTATGCATGAGCCACCCCCTGCCGCCCCCTCCGTCTGCACCGCCGGCACCCCAGGGACACCAAACGCCAGCAGAGCTCCTCAGACCCGGACACAAGCGGAGGTGATGGGCCCCAGAGCAGCTCAAGGAGAGCGGGTCCGAACTAACGACCACTGCGTCGGACCGACCAAGCACAGCGCCCTGCGGCAGCGGGGAGAGGGGACACTGGGGACGGGTGTCACACGGCTCAGGGGACTCTCCCTCCCCACAAGGGACCACGGGCTCCTCATTAAACGCAGCACCCGTCCTTCCCCTGCAGCATCACCCCGCCAGCAGCTCCCGGAGGGTTCGCTCACCGCCGCGGGCAGCCGGCGGCACCCGAGGTGACAGGGCCAGTGGAGCAAACGGCAGCGGCTCCAGCAGTGAGCAGTGACATTTTCTGAACCCTGTGCCAAGTGTCCCCTGCTCGTCACTCAGCGAGGGCCGGACCCCTGACACAACCTTCTCCCCCGTCCTCAGATGTCCTCCCTTCCTCCTCAGCGGGACCGGAGGCAGACGGGGGTCTCCCAAGCGGGGGCTGCTGGTTACAGCGGGGTTCACCTTCAGCCATTCACTGGTGATGCTTTTCATGGCGGGTGGCTGCAGTGGGGCAGAACCCCCGCCAACGGCAAAGGGGAGGGCAGCCGTTCACGCGGGAGGGAGAAGCAGAGGGTACGTGGGGCACATGTGGAAATCCCTGCCCTGGCGGGGTCAGCCATGAGCGTGGGGGATGCTTGGGTGGGCTCCAGCCCCCTCCCCGACCAGACCTGGCGGTAGGATGACTGCTGCTGAGCCTGACCCTTATTCTCCCTCCCACGGGGCTGTTATTAACCCGAGTGGGAAGCGGAGCACTGCAGGGGCAGAGCGGTACCGCCAAGCCCCGGCTGAGCCCCACTGCCTGCACAGAGCCAGGACCCCGCGAAACAGGGCTCGCTCCCGGGAACAGCGAGAAACCCCCCTGGGAAACAGCGAGGCAGATGTGGGGGACCCCACTGAGGGGACAGCAGGTTTGGGGGACCCCCTCCAGCCTGTCCCCAGCACCACGATGGGGAACAGGACGAGCTGCAGTGGGGGCTACATCCCCGGGCGGTGGGGCTGGCGGGGGCTTCAGCCACCCCCGGCACGGGGGAGAGGCAGGACAAGGTTAATCCCTCTCCCCCCGCTTCCCGCAGCCCGGAGCGCCGGGGAAGGCAGAGGAAGCTCCCGCGGCTGTAAGGCACCGGCCAGCGGCTCATCCGCCCCCAGAGCCATTTGATCAGCGTCCAGGCGGCATCGCACCCCCCCGAGACACCGTCTGCGGAGGAAGTCTCCGGCAAACACGCAGCCCTGGGCCTGACCAGCCCTTCCCTTCGGCCTCACACCGGGGGGACGCGGCCGGCAGAGCCCAGCGCTCCCCTCATGTACGGCTGAGCTGCCCAAAACAGCAGCCGGGGAGCCATGAACGCCGCTCCATGCAAAAATACTCATTGCTCAGGGACTTCTCGGGGGCGGGGAGCAGTCTCTGGGGTGAGAAGCTGAGACCCCCAAAAGGGCGTTACCCCTCGGTGAACGGGCAGGGGGCACAGAGCACCCCCACCCCCTCACCAGGGGCTGCACAGCACGGGGCAGCAGGACCTGGGGGCTGGCGGGTGCGAGAGGTGGCCCGGGCAGCGCGGGACACGGCGAGGGGCTGCCGGAGCCCTCCCAGAGCCCCGTCCCCGCACGCAGCCCCGCGGGGAGCCCAGCGCGGCAGGGCTGGAGGTGCCCCCGCTCCGGCGCCGCATGGCACAGGGGGGTGAGCTCGGCCGCGGGGAGCGTGCGAGCCACTGCAATTACAGTCGCTCAGGCTTTTACGAGAAGGAAAGAGGCAGTTAAGGCAATTCAACAAATGCGATGCAAGAAAAGACTCTTATTTTAGAAGCACTTAGGCCACACGCAAGCCGTCTTCAGTCCTCCCCGTCCGCCTGGAGTGGCCGCTGCTCGGAGAGGTTGGGGGAGAGCAGCCTCGACAGACGGAGCCCTCCGAGGGGCGAGGGCACCCAGGAGAGCTGCGCCCCGAGGTCCCCCACACCCGCACCCCCCTGCCCGGAGGCACCCAGAAGTGACACCGTGGCATTGACAGCTAACGAAGCCGGGGCGGCAGCTAACGAAGCTCCCGCAGACGCTGCCACAGACCCAGCGCTGTACAAAAGCTTCGATGGTTTTGAAGAGGATCCCTCGCAGGAACACGCAGCAGGAGGAGGCAGAGAAAGGAGCTTTTCAAGACCTCACCAGCATCAATGGGAAGCGTTAGAGTCAGATCCCGGCTACCACGAGGCCTTTCAATGGGGCTTTACAGTGAAGATGAGTGGAAGAATTCAAAGGGGAACGAGAGCAGCTTGAAGTTTAATGAGGAGGAGACTGGCGACCGGCTTCTCGTTAGTAAGCGGGCTCTAATGGCACGAGGCCGCCCCGGCCCTGCACACAAAGGAGCCGATGGCCTTTGTTTGTCAGCGCTCGCGTGTCCGGTGCGCTCCTGGCCACCCCACCAGCTCCGACAACTTCGGGTCACTCGGGGAGGGCAGCAAAGGGTGCAAGAGCTGCCCTTCAGACCTGGGCTCGCTCACCGGAGGAGGCTCGAAAACCCTGTTTATTTTTCAGCTGCTCCTGCCAAAGTTAAGTCTGAGTGGCTGAAAGCCCTGTGCAAAGCCTGTGCTCTGCTGTTCAGGGGGTGCTGCACCCCCTGCGTGTGGCCAGACCAGGCCCCGGCAGCGCGGCATCTCCGCCACAACCCGCTCTGCTCAGCTGATGCTCTCCAAAGCAGAGCACGTTCCCCAAGCTCTGCCTTCACCCGAATTAACAGCTACTGACAGCTCCAGCACACGCCAAGTCGGGGCTGTAATATTTTGGCACTTCACATCACAAAATGACAAGGTATTATCCATCAAGTGCTCTCCTGTTCCGAGAGCACGCGCGATGCCGGGCACGACACCCGCCCTCCCGCAGCACACTGCGCGGCGGCCGAGCCCTCGCACGGGGCACCACAGCCCCGGGAACCGCCGAGCACCGGGGGCTCGTGTGAGAGCTGTGCCAAAGCACCGTCTGCTGCACCACGGCTCGGCTCCCCCGGGGAGCCCCGCTGCCCACGCCGTGCCCTGCCACAGCCCTGGCTTGCTCAGCGTTATCTCCCTTCCCCGTGTGCATGGCACTGCTGGGCACCGGCACCCATCCAGCAGCCTTGATTTGGGATCGGGTCCCTTCTCACAGCTCCTGTGCCATGCCCGGATGGCTCTGCCCGCGTGGGGCAAACCCCACGGCAGGACGCCAGCAGGACCCCAGGGACGTTCACATGCCAAAGTCCCATCGTGGGGTCTCCGTCAGCACATCTCCCCTCCCCGCATCCCTGCTTGCTGCCACACAAACCGCCATCCACGGAGACACCAGGATCGGGAGGACCCACGTGGGCACATCCCCTCCTCAATTAAAGTTTGCTGATCTCATTAGAAACACTGCTGGGAAAGATGGGAACTCGCCACTTGTCCATGGAAAGGAGAACTGGCATGGTGCAATTAATCACAATAACTCCATCTGGATAAGAAAAAAAAATAATCATTATTTTGTTTTAAAGAGTACAAAGAACAAGTTGTCCTTTAAGAACATAATTGCAGGATTTAAATTTAGGCTTTGAGCTTGCAGGCTGTTCCCAGCTCCAGTCACGGTGTCCAGAAACGCGGGATTTTGCCACCTGGCCCTGATGCAGCGGGGAGGGACGCAGAGCTGCTGAGCCCCGGCTTAATTTCTCCATCCCATTGCATTACATCTGTAAAGTTCAGACGCTTCACAAGAAATTATCACCAACACCCGTCAGCACCCGGCCTGTCGGAGCAAGTTAATGATTTGTCACCAGGGCTCTGCCTGCGCGTCACAGCGATTACGGCGGGGCTCCTTACAGCAGCCAAAGGTCTCTCCCCCACCAGCGAAGCACACGCACTTCATCCACCCATCCACCCCCAAGAGCCACGCAGGGGCAGCGGCGTATCCCACACTGTGGGGTCCGTGCATCCCTCCAGCCCCGGGGCAGGTTCCCCCCGGGAGGGCACTGCTGCTCACTCGCCTTCACCGCCTCCCGCGGGTTCGATCGCCCAGGCGTGGGACAGCCGGAAAACACCCAGCGTTCCGCCTCCCCCCAGCCGCCAGCTCCGGCTCCCGCTCGGGGCCTCCAAAGGAGCCCGAGGAGTCGCTCGGTCGGAGGGAGCGCGGACGTCGCAGGGCTGCCCGGAGAGCCCCGGCACCCGCAGCACGAGGCTCCTGCCCCGTCTGCAAAGCGATTTCGGAGCCGAGCGACCGCGGTGTGTTGAAATGCCTCTGGGCCTGTCAGCAGCTGCGACAAAACCCATCAGGGCTGGCATATTTAGAAGGGTATTTCAAACCTCTGCCTAATTAGAAACATCTTCATCTCCCCCCACAGCCGTTGACGAGCCGTGCAGCATTCCCGCACCAGAGGTGGGAAGCAGAGGGGGGAGAGGAGCTCTGCCCATCGAGGCACCTGTGCGGCTCCAAAGCCAACCTGGTTTAAGCACAGACACGGTTTTTAGCTGCTCAGGTCAAGTTTTAAGACTTCTTTGCAGTGGGAGTACCTGTGCCTTCACGCCCTCGCTGTCCCCCCCAGACAGCGTCCGCAGGGAAGCAGGGTGAAACAGCCCTCCCGAAGCAGAGAGCACTGCAGCGATTCAACGCATGGATGCAAGGCACCGCTGCAGCCCCGGTGGCCCCCCGAGCTGCCGTCCCTGCCGCTTCCACCCGCACAGACCAACCTGGGACACCCCACGGTCTCACGGGGCTGAGAGCCACCGCCCGAGCGCTGGCTCTGGGTGACAGCGGGTGCCCCGCGCAGCCTGCCGTGGGGCCTGTCTAGGTGGGAAAGCACCCGCTGAAACCAAGGTAGAAGCTGAAGTCCAGGGTAGACTCGCACTGTTTTAATAGAAATTAAATTCCTTTTTAACTTGTGCTAATTAGAAGCCAGTCTAATTTAAACCTTCAAGACTAGCGCGAGCCTCAGTACAGATGCTGCAATTAAAGTCTTGCAAGTTCTCTGCAAAGAGCCTCCGCTTCCCCAGTTTGCAAAGCGGGGGCCAAGGGCAGCGCCGCTCCCGGAGGCTCCGCCATCTGCGCCCGGCAGAAGCGCCGTCTTCAACCCCGGAGATCTGGAAGTGCGATAAAAAGCCAAATCCCATCAAGTGCTCCCACACCAAACCGCAGCCCTGAAGGGAAGCCATCGTCGCAGGAACAGCCCCGGCTGAAAGCGCCGCGCAGCTGCACCGCAGTTGCCTGCCCCAGCTGCTCGAGCTGATTAAGGATTTCAGGTGGGGGAAACAAAGGGGAGAGTTAATGGGATTAGGACAGCACTGAACATTACACCGAAATACAGCACTGGGACCAGAGGGGAAATTCTCCAAGGGCCCCGGCTGCAGCCGAGCCATGAGCCGTCCGCACTGCTGAGGTGGTCGAGGCTCCGGGCACGGTGCACGGCTCGCTCGCGTGCCCAGTCCCGACAGACCCCCCCAGCTCGGCCCCGCCAGGGACGCACACGCTTCCTGGTGCCGGCGAGGACGCGCCACATCGCCCAGACAATAGACCGTAAACGCCATTGTCTGGAAGAGAGGGCCCTGCGTGGCTGCCCCACCTTCCCCCTGTGCCCCACACCCCCCCTGAGCATCAGGGACCCACCTCTGCCCCTGCACCTGCGCAGGAGCTGGCCCTGGAGGGGAAACACCCCTCAGCCACTGATGCCAGCAGCTCTGGGCAGTCCTGTCCTGGTGGCCAACTTCTTTAGGCCAAATTAGCAGTAAAATGGGTTTTTCATGACACTTTATGGAAATCCTCCAAAGTGATGAACGATTACAGGCTTCAGACAGGCAAAGACTGTTTCACTGGGTACCCTGCGCCCTTCCAGCTGACTCCTGATAAAACACTGACAAGGACACAGAAACAGACCTTAAAATCTTCCCAGCCCCGTTACCAGACAGCACGGCTGGGCCGGATGCCCGCTCCCCCCCCAAGAGCGGGGCCAGGAGCAGACCCTGCGGGCACCGCGCCCGCCCGGGATGCGGATGACAGCCCTGAGCGAACGCCCCCGGCAGCCCCGGCACCGCTCCAGCCCCGGCCCCGCGGCAGTTGGCACCGAGACGCTTCACCCCCGGCTCCCCGCCAGCCCCATGGCAGAGAGACACGACAGCGCCGGGGCTGGCAAGTGGCACCAGCGCCAAAACCAGGGTGACGTGGGCTGGAGCAGGAGGTGTAGCGACTGCAGGGGCCGGATCCAGCTGGGCCACAGGGTGTCCCTGGCCCCCACCACCCTTCCGGCTCAGGGAAGCCAACAGGGAACATCACCCCAGACACGGGGCTCGCCCAGGCACCCCGACGGCGTCGCAGGGAAGCCAGGGTGCAGGGACGCCACTGCCTGGTGAGAGCGGGTGTCGGCCGCTGCCGTCACCCCCGTACGGGCACAACAGTGGCGCAGGTCACCCGGGACAGCCCCCGGCAGGCGGCCGTGCCGTCCTGGGCAGTGTTCACGTTCCTCTCGCAGCACAAATACCTCTCCAAGTTGTTCATACGACAGCCTACGTTTTCCTTCTCCGGGCAACTCCCAGCAACGTTTCGGCATTATCCTTTCATCTGCGCTGTAAACCTGATTAATTAAGCTAATCACCCAGCTAACGCAATTAGAGTGCTCTCTCCTCTCCAAACACCAGACAAGAAGACAGCCGAGTTGCGCTCCCCCACGTTTCCCAGCGCGGACACCCGCTCTCAGCCGGGAGCCCCCCACCGAGCGCAGCGGTGCCCGACGCTCCCCCAGCCCACGGCGGGGCCGCCGGGGGGNGGAAAGCCCTCGGCAAACGCGGCTGGAGGCAGCGCCGAGGGGCCTCGACGGCGGCATGCGGCCACCAGGTGTGGCTCAGGGCTCGCCGGCCGCGGCACTCGGCAGCCACGGGTTACGTCAGAGCCCCACGGCCACCTGGGCGAGCGGCGTGCCAAGGCCTCGCCCGCCGCCCCGACACCGCCACCGCCGCGCCCGCGGAGCCGCCGCGCCCGGGCGGGGACGGGGACC
>VUYV01000526.1:65832-79617 GCA_008711295.1 Anarhynchus alexandrinus
AAGGGGCGGCCGGTCCGGCCCCGCCGCTCCGCCTCCTCCCGCCCCGTCCGTCCCGCCCCGTCCCGGCCGGTCCCGGCCCGTCCCGTCCCGCCGCAGGCTCCCGCCGCCATGGCCCCCGGCATCCTCCTCCTCCTCCTGCTCCGCGTCCTGGGGGCCCCGGGGCTGGCCGACCCCGGCCCCCTGGAAGACGTGGTGATAGACAGATACTATATCCCCAAAATCTGCCTGCGGGAAGTCCAGATGGGGGATTTCATTCGCTACCACTACAATGGGACCTTTAAAGATGGCAAAAAGTTTGACTCCAGGTATCGGCCTCGGCTCTCTACCCCCTGCATGCGGCCCCGGCCATGTGCTGCGGGGGGATCCCTGCATGCCCCCTCCCCAGCCCGCCTCTCGCCCCCCGCAGCCCCAGGGCCAGCGGGCAGCGAGGGCAGCAGCGGGCAGCTGCCTGCTCGGGCCAGCCCCGGGCCCCGCGGCTTTGACCCCAAGGAGGGCTTTTGGCGGGTGCCCGCGGTGGGCGCTGGGGGAGGACGGGGAGCACGGGCAGCCCTGTACGCGTGTCCCCAAGCATGTCCCCGAGCGTGTCCCCGAGCGCAGCCCCCCGCCCGGGCTGCAGCCCCTTCCCGCCACGTTTCCAGCAGCCCCTGCCCGGGCCGGGAGCCTGCAGAGCCCTTCACGCCCTCGGCTCCACAGGGAAGCCCGTCCCGGGCATGGGCAGGATTTGGCCCTCGCTGAGACACTTTGCTCTCCGGACATGTACTTGCATGCGCTGCACAGGCAGGGAAAACGCTTAAAGCGCTTTGAAACGTGGCAGCGGCGAAAACCGTTCATTACCTAAGAGGCTTCGCTCTCACTGGTCTTGGTTTTCCTCGGCCCATGCATCGATCCTGCCCTGCTCACGCTGGCTATAAATCAGTGTTTACGTTGGTGCAGCCCCTGATTTGCACCACCGTGAGCAGGGGAGAATCGGGGACACAGCGAAAGAACAGAAATAAGCTGGGCTGTGCTGGAGTTCCGCCCCAGCCCCACGCAGGAACAAAAACTTTCCAGATGGGAGTTTTTCAGAGCCCTGGAAAGCAAAGGGATTCCGCTCTGGTTAAATGTGTCTTGTCTTTCTTGTGAGCATGAATGGGGGAGAAAGTAACTGAGGCGTGTGCTGCCGCTGCTCCTGCGCACCCCGGACACAGTGGGAGCCTGGGGACATTCGCTGCTAAAATAATTCCTTGTCCTGACAACTGCAGCGTGCTGCCAGGAGAAAGCGTCAGCTGCACGTTAGAGGGGATAAGGGATTTCAATTTCTCTGAAATGGCCCCAGTTGCTCCGTGGAGTATTTTAAGATTTAAAAATAAAACCAAATTTGCAGTTTAAAAATGGGACGTCTTCTTTCCTCCTCGCTGCATAAAGCTCCAAATGTGCCATATGCGAAATGATTTGGAAGCAGCGGAAAGCCCAGGAGCTGCCGGCCTCCAGCCCAGACCGCCGGGTGAAATCTGGGGAGGGTGTTGATGGGTTTGGTCCCAACTGACAGCATCACCCAGAGGACCCGATCCGCGTTCCCCTGCATCCGAGAGCGCGGAGCGTGCAGGGTCAGGCCAGAGCACTGACCGGTACCGCAGGACACAGCTCCGCCCCAGGCAGCGCAGGATTGAGCCCATCAGGATCGATGTCTGTTTGCTGCGGGGGTGAGCTGTGGGCTCTGCCTGCAGCGCGGGGTCCTGCTGGCTGCGGTGGGTTCCCCGCACCCTCGGGGAGGGGACAGCCCCATCCCCCCGCTCTGCCCCCATGGCAGCAGGCACCCGGGAGCCCCACGCCATCCCTCAGTGTTCATGGTTTGGTTCTGGGTCCGCCCCGAGCCCTCGGCGCTGGCATTGAGCTCCCCAGCACCAGCGGCTTTAGGGGATGCCCTTCGCCCGTGCTTCGCCGACGGGTCTGTCCCTTTGCCCCAGCTACGACCGAGGGGCCACGGTGGCCGGCGTGGTGGGCGTCGGGCGGCTGATCACCGGCATGGACCGGGGGCTGCAGGGCATGTGCGTGAACGAGCGGCGTCACCTCATCGTGCCCCCTCACCTGGGCTACGGCAGCATCGGCGTGGGTAAGGGGCCGCGGCACGGCGGGGGGTGGAGGGAGTAAACCCCTGGGGCCGGCGTCAGTGGGGACAGAGCTCCGGTGCCCAGCTGGCAGGCGCTGGTGAAGGGTGGCTCCATTACCAGGGTCCCTAAGCAGCAGTCCCCCAGGAATGAGGGGTCTTCCACCCCCAGGATCTGCTGCTTTCCTGGGGGCTGGCACGTGTGGGCAGCAGCCCCAAGCAGCCGTGGCTCAGGGGGGCTTCAGGGGACGGAGCCCTTGGCTTGCCTGGGCTCGGCGCTGCTCCCCCCTAAGGGGCTCTGTCCTCACTGCCTCCCCTTTAGCGGGGCTGATCCCCCCGGATGCCACGTTGTACTTTGACGTCGTCATGCTGGACATCTGGAACAAGAACGACAAGCTGCAGATCACCACCGTCTCCAAACCGGAGCACTGCAACCGCACGGTGGAGAACTCGGACTTCGTGCGGTACCACTACAACGGCACGCTGCTGGATGGCACCCCCTTCGACTCCAGGTACGGGGCACCGGCACTGGGGTGCACCCCTTGCCTCGGGGTACGGGGCACTGGAGCTCAGGCGCACCCTCCGCCTCAGCGCTGGGGGCACTGGGGGTGGCAGGGACCAGGGGAGACTGGCCTGGGGCGGGACATGGAGGCCCACGCTGCACCCCCGTCAGGGCAGACTCCCTTGTGCTCTCCCTCCCTGCATCCCAGCAGGGCTGGCACAGCCCCGTGACCCCCAAACCACAGGCTAGGGGGGCTGGCGTGGCCTGGAGCCATCTCCCCCCCGCCTTTCTCCCCACCAGCTACAGCAAGGACAGCACCTACGACACCTACGTGGGCACCGGCTGGCTCATCAAGGGCATGGACCAGGGGCTGCTGGGCATGTGCGCCGGGGAGAAGAGGAGCATCATCATCCCCCCGTTCCTTGCCTACGGGGAGAAGGGCTACGGTGAGTTGGGCATCACCCCATCGTGCCCGGCCCCTTCCCTCCCGGCTCTGCGCAGAGCCCCCCAGAGTGCCTCAGGACCCGTGTCCGGGCTGACCCATGTCCCCTCCCCAGGGACCGTGATCCCCCCGCAGGCCTCGCTGGTGTTCAGCGTGCTGCTGGTGGACTTCCACAACCCCAAGGACGGCGTCTTCCTGGAGCACCTGGAGGTGCCGGAGTCCTGCAAGCGCAGGGCTGTCACCGGGGACTTTGTCCGCTACCACTACAACGGCACACTCATGGACGGGACACTCTTCGACTCCAGGTGAGGGGAGGGAAGCGGCCGAGCGAGGGGATCCCCCCGTGTCCTCTCCTGCCCCGCGCTCAGCAGCCGGCTGCAAGGGGAGGCTGGAGAACTGGGGGGGAAGATGGAGGGGAGGGTGGTAATGGGCATGAAATGGGCTAAAAAAGACAATACCCGTTTGCTGCATCCCCAGGAGCAAGGTTTGGCTCCGGGGGGAGCAGAGGGTGGGTGAAGGGGTGCGGGTTGGGGTGCAGGGGTTGGGGGGGGGGGNAGGTAAAGGGCAGCCCCGTGGGCTCCGGCGCGCCCGCGCGCTGCAGTCCCGGGCTGCGGCATCCCCCCCCTCCAGCCCTGCGCACCGGCACACCGCGGGGCTGACATGGGGAAAGCGTTGGCCAGGCGGGGCCAGCTCCTCATCTCAGGGGCCACCACCATCCCCGGGGCTCTGGGCGTTGGGAGGGGGTGTTGTGGGCAGGGGAAAGGCCGATGCCAACACATGCAGAGGCAGGGCTCCGAGGGACGGACACACCACGGGGCATGGGAAAAAGCAGGGGAAGGCTTTACCGGCCCCATGGCACTCCCAGCCGCGCTCGCAGCACCTCTCCTCCTGCTCCTCCTCCAGGGAACAAAATTCCTGGCTCAGCCGTGCTCATCTTCGACGTCCACATCATCGACTTCCACAACCCCGCAGACCCGGTGGAGATTGAGACTGTGTACCGGCCCGAGGGCTGCAACATCACCACCCGCGACAGAGACTTCGTCCGCTACCACTACAACTGCTCCCTGCTGGACGGCACCAAGCTCTTCTCCTCGTGCGTGCTCGCTCGCTCGCTCGCGCACCTTTCCTTCCCAGGGCCAAACCCCGGCAGGCGCTGAGCCGGGCAGGGCTGGGGGCGGCCGGGCGCTGGAGCAGCACTGGGAGCAGCAGCTCTTTGCAGCGGGCAGCACCGGAGCATCGCCCGCGGGGCCGCAGGGACGGTGCAGCAGGGCACGGGGTCTGGGGGCACAGCGGGATGGAGGGTGCAGGGTTTGGGGCGGTCAAGTGGAGGGTGCGGGACTTCAGGACATGGTGGGACAGAGGGCACAGGATTTTGGGCACGGCAGGATGGAAGCACGGGATTTTGGGGCACGGCGGGGCTGCCCACTGGGTCCAAGGGGCTTTCTCAGCCACATGGTCTTCTCTGTGCCTCCTGCAGCCACGACTACGAGAAGCCCCAGGAGGTGACCCTGGGGACCAACAAGGTGATCGAGGGCCTGAACAGTGGTCTCCTCAACATGTGCGCGGGGGAGAGGCGGGTGCTCATCATCCCCCCCCACCTGGGCCACGGGGAGAGCGGAGGTAGGGGAGCGGCGTGCGGCCGCCCGGGCGATGCAAACGGGGGGTTCTGCCCGGCTGAACCGCTGCGGGGCTCCTTCCAGCCCTCGCCCCGGCTGGGGCTGGGAGGCTTTTGCCCGTCGGGGGCCACGCTTTGCTGGGCTCCCCGCCGTGCAGCAGCCTCGGCTTGCTTTGCAGCCCGCGGGGTGCCCGGCAGCGCCGTGCTGCGCTTCGAGGTGGAGCTGATCTCCATGGAGGAGGGGGTTCCCGAGGGCTACCTCTTCATCTGGCACGGGGACCCGCCGGCGAACCTCTACGAGCAAATGGACCTCAACAAGGATGGGGAGATCCCCGCTGACGAGGTGAGCGAGGGCCCCAAGTGCCGCCAGACCGCGTGCTTATGGGGTGCGGGAGGAAACGGGGGCGCGGGGGAACCCCCCGGGGAGCAGCACCCGAAGGGCACTGCTGTCCGCGGGCACTCGGGAGCCTGAAGAGCGGTGCAGGAAAAGCACCCCGGCCCAGAGCATCGCTGCTGGATGCGGGCAGGGCTGTGCCGGGGCAGGGACGCCGAGGGCAGCCCGTGCTCTCGTCCCTGCCCCATCCCCGCTGCCGCCCTCGGCACCGGCGTGGTGCTCCCTGCCATGCCCGGTGCCGGCTGCGCGGAGCAAAGCGGCATCTCTCCCCTCTCCCCGCTGCAGTTCTCCACCTTCATCAAGACCCAGGTGGCGGAAGGGAAAGGCCGCCTCATGCCCAGCTCCGACCCGGAGAAAGTCATCGCCGACATGTTCAGGAACCAGGACCGCAACCAGGACGGGAAGATCACCTCTGAGGAGCTGAAGCTGAAGTCGGATGAGGACCAGGAGAAGATCCACGAGGAGCTCTAAGGATCAGACCTCACTTTTCCCCGGAGACAGGACTCGTCCCCGCTGTGCCACAGCCGGTCTCCCCCCCGGCTGCCCTGGGAATCTGCCCCTGCCCCTCCCCAGCCCTGCAGTGGGGGCGTATTTTGTCTTTCCCCCCCTCCTGTTATTTAACTGAGGAGTTTTTTGATGTGTTCCAACTAAGCAGGAAAACTCACCGACCCCCAGCAAACAGACCCAGGCAAGAAGGTGGGAAACCCCCACGTTCTTGGGAGCGTCGATACCCCATGGGGACGGCAGCACCCGCGTTCCCTCGCACTGCCCGTCCCCTCCTGCTCCCCGGCCCTGCAGACGATACCTCTGCCGTGGAGCAGGACCGAGGATGCCCGGGCGACCCTGGAGCCCTGCCCTGCCCGCTCTGCTGCCAAACCCCGCTTTGTCCCCTGCTCTCAGCTCCCCACGGATGGGCCGGGGCAGCGGCGTCCCCCCCCCCCCGAGCCCCTTCGTCCTCCGCCAGCGACTGCACGTCCCGCTCCAGCCCCCTCGCTTGTCTGCGCTGCCTCCTGGGGCCGGCAGGCAGGAGGGGGGCGTCCCCCCACTTCTACCGCAGCGTTTTGTAGTTTAGGGTTAGAGTTTGGTTTTGTTTTTTTTTATATACGCATATGAAATTCTTTAGAGAGGAGAAATAAAGAGAAGCCTTTCGTGGCGGTCCCTGCTGCTGGCGCAGCCGCTGCTCCCCGCTGCCGTCCTCCCCGCAGTGAGAGGCTGGAGGGGGCTCAAGGTTCCCAGGGCGAAACCCAGGCGCCCCACATGAATCAGCCGTTCCAGAAAGCCTGGCCCCCCGCGAGACAGCGGGGGTGGGACCTGGCAAACCCCGTGTCGACCGGGAGAAGGAAAACAGAGAGTCTCTCCCACCCAGGCGCTCAGGGAGCAGCACCGTCCCCATCCGCACCCTCCCCCCCCCAGCGACAGCGCTCAGTCACTGAGAAAAATCAGCCCAATTTGATTTTGATGCCTAAATGCAGCTAATTAGCTGGGTGCTCTCAGGTTTGCCAGTTGTGACCAGCACGGCTCCGTCACCTCCCACCAGCTCTAAAAGCTTTTGCACAGTGAGTCTCACAGGCGGAGATAAAAGAAACGCGAGAATAGAACAGTGCGAAGGGTCAGAGCGAACCCCTCAAACCGTGACTTCTACCTTGCACCAAATAAACCTTTTCTACTGGTTTCCACGGAGTCCGCCCCTGTGTCAGGTTACTGTGCCGTGGAACGTTCCTGCGTGTCCGGGCAGCGGCGCAGAGACAATCCTCACCGTCGCTGGCAGCGCGGTGCCCGGGGGGATTTCGGGCTGCAGCAGCTGCAGAGAGAGAGAGAACCCAAACCTCCGCCCCCGCGATCCTCCAGCAAAGACGGACGGTGCTCCAGCTCCAGCGTAGAGCGCCCGGGGGGGGGCGGTGGGCTCCGGCAGGGATGGGGACGACCCAGAGCCGGGGAGGGGAGAGCCGGGGAGGAGAGCGGCTCCAGCGCTGGGTACGCACCGCCCGGGGCACCGCTTCAGCCACCGTTCTTATTTCAACACGCAGAGAGGAGCCGGCACTTTCAGAAGTCGCATTCACTCACCCATCACGTGGAGGGCAGTGAGGACTGAACCCGGCACAGCCCGGAGCTCACCAGCCACGCTGTGCCATGCCACGGCGGCAGGGCAGAGCTGCCGACCTGTGCTGGGCCACACTGGGACAGTAACGGCCCCGAAGAGCCATATCGGGGCTCACCCCATGCCAGCACAGCTCCGGCCCCCATCAGAGCAGGCAGCAGGACGGGACGTGAAAGCAGTTTCCCACGTAAGGGTCTGAATTTGCCCCTCGCTGCATCAGGGCTGTCACAGCTTTACTCTTTACGTTACCAGAGGTTACGCAGAAATAAGAGGGATTTTTTCTCGTGCTCCCCCGAGAGCCCAGGATCAGCCCAGCAGTTTAAGACAGAAACACAGTTAGCTAAAATTTTCCTTAAGACCCAAAATGCTGCCGTTGGCCTCTCCTCCCCCATCCGCACCGTGGGCTGCAAATGCGCCGCTCTGCCGCTGCCACGCGAAGCGCCAGCCCGGCCCTCGCCAAACCCACTGCTCGCTTTGTGCAGCAGCCGCAGAGCTCCGCGGGCCCGCGGGGACGACTGGAAAAGCCTTCTTTTTAACAGCACAAGCGGTAATGGAGCAAGAGGGAGCACAGGGTGGGGGCGCGGGGCCGGGGAGCCACAGGGTGTCTGTGGGGGACGCAGAGCCGGGTGATGCTGCGCCTGGAGGGGCCACGACGCCCCTCGGCCGGCGGCACCGCCGCAGCTCAGCCCCGGCACTTTGAAGCCGACAGAAAACAGGCAGAGAGAGAGATTTGTTTTCTTAGACAGGAACACAGTAAAACTAAACAGCTTCCATCTAAACCGGGTCTGTCCTCAAGCCACAGCAAACGACCTCCATTCCTGCGCTCGGCCACTGAAGCAAGCGCAGAACGTCTCTACCCGAAACATGAAACGGTTTGTTGTGGCCTCAGGCGGTGGCGGGGAGGGAGTCCCAGCGGGATGGAGTCCGAGCAGGATGGAGTCCCAGCGGGACGGAGTTCCAGCGGGAAGCAGTGGAGCCGGGCGCAGTTGGGGCAAAGGGAGTGGAGAAGCTTCCTCCGCCTCCCGCCTCCCGCTGCAGGGCTGACCATGGGGGGTTAGCGAGGTCGGGATGTGCAGAGCACACGAGAGCCCGGGCAGGGAGCCTGCCCAGCGTCGGGATGGAGCCCAGCAGGTACCGGAAGATCCACTCCAGCTTTGTCGAGGGAAGGACGCTCGCTGGCCAGGTGCCTTGCTGAGGGGCCGGAGCTGGGACGGTGCCTTCCCAGCTCATGTCTCCGTAAGGATGTACCGGAGAATCCCATTCACCACATCCAGCGTCTCGTCGCGCTCCAGCACGATGTCGTAGGCATTCAGGTACTTCCCCCTCTGCTCTTCCACCTGCAGCGCAGTCGCTGGGACGGGGTGGAGGGGAGAGGGCCACAGAGAGAGGAGAGGACTGTAAGCACCAGCAGCCAAGAATGACACCCAGAGCCCTCGCATCTCCTGATGCTACTGAAAAGAGGGGTCAATAACCATCCTGACAATGCCCCAGGTGCACCAGGAGCTCAGCAGACACCCCCAGCTCCCTCCGCACACCCCACGGGAGCTCGTACGAATCTCTCGCAGCCCCCGAATCACTCGGGCAACTGCCGCCCCTCTCTGCTGTCCCTCAGGCTGCGCACCAGGGGACGGCTGGCAGGGAAGCGAGACTACTGCTTCTCACACCCACCTTGTCGTTGAGAAAGCCAATCTTGAGGATGTTCTCCACACTGGGAACGCCGTCTGCCATCGTCAGGTCACCCATGGAGTCCCCCAGCAAGATGATGCTCGTCCTAGCGCTCAGCTGCTGGAAGTACTCCGTACCCTGCAGGACGCTGTTGTTCTTGTTGTAGGTGTGGATGAGAGGTCCCTTGAAACGCGTGAGGACTCCCTGCGCAAACAGGACAGACACGTTGATCCCCTCCGCTGTGCCGCAGCCTCGGTGCCCTTTCTGGAGTGGGCCAACAGGGGGGATGCTCACAGGGCACCAGCTCTCATCTCAGAGACACCCTCAAGGAGTCTGGAAACGCAGCCACCACGGAACACCATCAGACAGTCCCCAGGAGTCCCCTTTGCAGGGCAAGCCCTTCCCAAAGGTGAGAACAAGCCCAGAGGATGGGGATCCTACAGACCTCGGCGGGGCTCTGCGCTGCCCTGGAGCTGGTCAGGGGCCGTGGAAAGCGGCAGTCAGGGCAGCCCCAGGGCAGAGCGGGGCCCTTGCAGAAGGCAGGACTGTCACTCTGTCCCACGCGCCCCTGAGGACAGCCTGTCCCGACACACCACCCGTGGGAACAGAGGGCTTCATTGTAAGAGATGTGCAATTTTCTAATGTGCACTGGGACTTCTCAGGCTTTAGCACAGCGACAAAGGCCTTCCACGCCGCTGTAAAGGACATCTGGCCTTCACATCAAGAGAGACCTCTGTGGTTAACTCCATCCTCTCCCCACACCAGGACGGAACACACAGCGCTGGACACAGAGACAGCAGCCCACTTCGGCCACCGAAAATCAAGTTTGGAAGGTGAGGAGTCCCTGAGATGGTGAGCAGATGCTCAGCTGTTCCTGCGCTCCACGTGCCCACCTTACACCCCTCTGCTCTCCCTCACCGCTGGTCCAGCTCCCGCGGCGGGCAGGGGAACCTCTAACAGCCCCAGCGCTGGTGGCCGGAGGGCTGCTACGCCAGCAGCAGGTCACAGTCCCTGAAGCAGAGCACACGGGGCGGGAGGCCCCGACCAGCCTCAACGCCTCCCCCGGGACCCAGCAAAGGGTCAGCTCCTTCCACAGGGATCAAATACTTCGAAATGTTCATGGGCAGCTTTTAACCTAGCGGTGTCTCTCAAGTGGATCGCAGCCCTCAATTCCACTCAAACGGCTCTCCTCTCTGCGAGCCCACCGCGCGTACGGGATGCAGAAACTCACATTGTCGTCGAAGTCCATGTAGTTGGACACCACGTTGACGTTTGAGTAGAAGACATTGGCCTGACGGATAATCTCTTCAAGGATGTCACCGACACCAGCAGAGAAGATGAACAGGGGGATGTTGTACTTATGCAGCTGATCAAATAACTCAGTGAATCCGTCCCTAGAGCAGAAGTGTCCGTTACACAGTATTGCATTACCACCTCCCAGCTCGCAGCGAGGTGCCCGCTGTACCGCGGGCGGGGAGCGCTCTCAGCCCAGCTACGACGCTCCTATTTCTGCCCGGGACTTCCCAAACAGAAATGCACGCGTGAGCTCTGCAAAAAACATGAGCTTTTTGTGGCTCCGGCATTTCTGTGGCGGTGACTGTGCCCGCACGGGGTGTGCAGCAGAACCCCAGACGCCTCCTGGAGCAGCGACCAGGGGTTTTTCCATTTGAAAACCCGGACAGACGGCACCTTCTCCTCTCTGAGAGAGGCAGCTCATTCAAACCAAGGCTCCCTGAGATGGTTTTGGGGCCGTCGCCGCCAAGGCCAGCTTTAACAGCAAGTTTTAGCGCAGTATTTTTGTGCTGTGGGTGGAGTTTGATGCCGAGCCGAGGGCCTGGAGAAGGCCCAGCAGTTCCAGTGAGCAGAGAGAGGATCTCTCCTGGAAGAGGGGAGCTGCTCGCTGCCAGGGAGAGAGCTCAGGCTGCGGTTGTGGCGCTGACTTTTGGCTCTTTCATGGTTAGGGCTCGGCCCCAGGAAGGAAGGGAGATTTGCATCTGCCCCGCTGCGGAGACTGCGCACAGAGCAGGGTGAAAGCAAGACCTGCTTGCAGAGCGGCAGGAGGGAAGGGCCGCAGGCAGCGCAGCGAACCCCGGGCGCGTACCTCAGCATCACGTCCGATTCTCTCACGATCTGGGCTATGTCACCCCTCTGGATCTTCTGCTGCGACAGCAGCTCGTGGGCCCTGGTCCACCTAGGGAAAGGCAGGGAGTGAGCCTCCCGGCAGCGACCTTAAGGCAGTCAGAAAAAGAACCACCACAACTTCCCGGTACTGCCACCAAGGCGAGAGGCAGTTCAAGCCTTGTGCCTTGCAGCCCCCGGGCAAGGAGTTGCCAGGACAAGGCCAAGCGCATCACATACAACCACTCACCACTCCACCATGAGGGGACGCTTCTCTTCCAGGGTCCGGTTGGGATCGATTTCAATGGGATAGTAATAGTGCAGCAGATCTTTGAGCTGGAGCGTTGTGCAGATGGAAAAAGAACAGAGTGAACATCAGGTCTAAGGAGACTGTAAACAACAAAAAGAGCATTTCTAAGTTCCTCCAAAGCATCACACTTCCTAATGAAAAGCACAACCAAACCCGTTTCACTGAGCAACTGTGCTCAGAGGAAATCTGGAGACCTCGGAGGAAGCGTTAACCCTCCGGCAGCGCGGCGGATTCTCACCATGCTTCAAATACCGCAGGTACGGATGAGCACACACACCCCCTTCCGCCTCTTAGCACACCGAAAATGCCCACAGCTGAGCATGCAAATTAAATTCCCCTTTTTAACTTCTCTGTCCATCGCCATCGGCTGAAAGGCAGCCTGGACGCTGGCCCCACTCTCTGCCCGGGCAGCGGGGCACAGCTGGGAGAGCACTCACACGAGCCACTACCACCTCCTGATGGTGGGTGAGGGGGTGAAAACCGCAGAGCCAAGAAGCAGTGCCTCACAACACAGCACCTACCTTCTTCTTGCCCTCCTCACTGATAACGCGACTGTTATCGAGGATGTCTGTAAAGACAATAAGATGACAGTGCTGTAGCCCAGAAACATAAAAAGGCTTTCTAAAAGGCAGCTGTCCTGCGTCTCCAGTGCCAGCTCTGCCCGAAAACGAGCCGTGTGTGGCACATCGCCCCGAGCACGGGCTCACTGTGGGGTCTCAACGTGGCAGCTCCCACTGCCGACCCGCAGCACGGGTCGCAGGGCACTGCTCCGCTGGGAGAGAGCAGCGGCAGCGCTGGCAAGCTGCAGGATGCAAGTATTCGAAGGAGAAGCAGTAAGACCGGGAGACACCATCCGCAGCGGCTGTGGGCTGCCCGGGGGTCCGCTGCCGCTGCTGCGAGAGGCCGAGGCCCGGAGCTGCACCGAGAGCAAACAAGACGGGGCGGTGAGGCTTGGCACAGGAGGGGGGCGGGGGATGAGAGGAGCCGCAGGGACAGAACACAAACACGGAAAACACACAGAATTGGCCACAGTAAAAAAAAACAGCTTCAACTCACTGTGCGAAGTGGGGCAGCGTCTGCCGTTGCACCCAAACCTGCTCAGCGTCATGTCGAAGTCAGAAATGACCTGGAAGGCAAGAGAAGACCAAATCTGTGTGTGAGGCAGTGCTCTGCCTTTGCCACAGCCAGGCAAGGGTGCTGCCGCCTCACGGGCGCACATCCAGCGCCGGCGGGTCTCACGTGAGGGTGCACAGCGCACCCTGACGCCGCTGCCAGCCGTGAACCAGATGTCCTCGTCTGAGAGAGCCAGCACCCCTCCCACCCCACCACTCTTATCAGCACCAAATGGCTTAATCCTGCTGACGTACTGCCGTGGGTGGAGGGGGGTGTTTGGGGACTGGCACGTATTTATAGCTTGTACAACAGAGAAGAAAAAGGCCCATCCAGAGAGAGCCACCAGCCTGGGCCTCGACGGGAAAAATAGCCCGGTCCTTCCTCTTGCCTCAGTCTTATAGAATCATCAAATCACCGACTGGTTTGGGCTGGAAGGGATCATTAAAGGCCATCTAATCCAACCCCCTGCCATGGGCAGGGACATCTCCGACCAGACCAGGTCGCTCCGAGCCACGTCCAGCCTGAACTGGGATGTTTCCAGGGATGGGGCATCTCCCACCTCTCTGGGCAACCTGGGCCAGGGTCTCACCACCCTCAGCATAAAACATCTCTTCATTAGATTGCGTCTAAATTTTCCCTCTTTCAGTTTAAAGCCATTACCCCTCGTCCTATCACAACAGGCCCTGCTAAAAAGTTTGTCCCCATCTTTCCTGGAGCCCCTTTAGGCACTGGAAGGGGCTCTAAGGTCTCCCTGGAGCCTTCTCTTCTCCAGGCTGAACCCCCCCAACTCTCCCAGCCTGTCCTCCCAGCAGAGGGGCTCCAGCCCTCGCAGCATCTCCGGGGCCTCCTCTGGACCCGCTCCAACAGCTCCGTGTCCTTCTGCTGTTGGGACCCCCTGAGCTGGAGGCAGCACTGCAGGGGGGTCTCCCCAGAGCGCAGCAGAGGGGCAGAATCCCCCCCTCGCCCTGCTGGCCACGCTGCTGGGGATGCAGCCCAGGGTGCAGGTGGCTTTCTTGGGTCACCACTTGGACATTGGGCCATTGACTGCAACTCTTTGAATGTGACCTTGTCCACCGAGTGGTCCATCTGTCAAATCCCCGTCTCTCCAATTTAGAGACACAGATGTCGTGCAGGACAGTGTCAAACGCTTCACGCAAATGATCACACAGTACCTGCAGCTTCTTCATCCCCTGCTCCTTGATGGACCGGATCAGCCCCATCACACGCTCGGGCTGCCCCATGCGGACCGTGGCGTTCTCCAGCTCAGGCACCTGCGGGCAGAGCCCCCCTCAGTGCCGCCCCGGGACGCCCGGCAGCTCTGGGGGACCGAGACCCCCCGGCCCCCGCCGGGTTCCGCAGCCCGGCCCGCCCCCATCTCCCATCTCCCATCTCCCCCCAGCCCCGCTCCCGGTCCCGGCCCCGCTCCCCGGGGGCAGATCGGA
>VUYV01000526.1:79968-173556 GCA_008711295.1 Anarhynchus alexandrinus
CCGAGCCGCACCGGGGCCGCGCAGCCGCGGGGAGGAGCCGGGGCGAGGGCGGGGCGGTGCCGGGGCTGCAGCGGGGCCGGGGGGGCGGAGGGGGGCCGGGGGTGCTCGGAGGTGTCCGGGCTCGGGGGTGTCCGGGGGTGCCCGGGGCACCCCGCTGCTCTCCGCCCGGGGCTGCGCCTCCGCTCCGCGCCCGAAGCGCTCCCGGTACCGGCGCTGGCGGTTGCGTTTCCTTCGCAACACGCCCCGAGCCGGGAAGGCGAAAGAGAAAGGAAAGAGTCGGAAAAAAAACCCAACCCCAAACCAACCCCAAATGCAGCGCAAGGGCTGTGTGTCCGCCGCCACTCTTCCCCCCCTCCCCCTCCCGGCGTTACCCCCAAACCCGCCCAGCGCCGAACAACGCGGCCGCGGCGACACGGAAACGTCCCGGCGCTCTCCCGGCGGTGCTGAGCCCTCCCGGGGGCTCCTCGGCACCCCCGCGACCTCCGGGCCTGAGGACGCCCAGGGCACGAGTGAGGCCAGCGAGGAGCCGGGCCGGGGCTCCCCATCCCCTCGCCCTTCCCCGGCCCGGCCGCCACCTCCAGCCCTCCCCACGGGGAGCACATACGGCAGCGACAGAGCGCCGCCGGCTCAGCCCGGCCATCAGCCAGCCCGTGTCCCACCTTCCTCCCGCGGCAGCTGCTCCGAGGGCACTGCAGCACAGCCGCTGCCTCCGCTGGGGAACGTTCCACCCGGGCTAAAGGACGGGAAAGAGCTGCTGGGGAACGACACGGTGGGGTGTGCTCTGGGCAGCCGCCACCAGCGTGGGTACAGGGGCCAGCGGACTCCGGGCTGTGGCACAGCGAGGGCTGAGGGCAGCCATGGAGCACGGGAGCCGGGAGGAGCGGGACCCCACTGCCTGTGAGGGGCTCACAGCCAGTTCCACGTCCCCCCGCGTCTGTGAGGTCATTATGGGGCATATTCCAGAACCACCGGACAAGCAGGCTTCCCGCGATGGTGTTGGAGGGCAAGGACAAAGCCCTGTAGCCCCCAGAGAGAAGCATCTTCCACTGCCACAGGCTCTGCACGGGCGAGAGCTCGGCTCCCATCGGGATAGTCATCCTCCGCCATGGAGAGGAAGATGAGTGCTATGGCTTGCGCCATCTTCAATGAGCTTCGCCTGGAAGGGAAACTCTGCGATGTCACCATCAGCGTGGACGGTGTTGAGTTCAACGCTCACAAGAACATCCTCTGTAGCTGCAGCCACTATTTCAGGTCGGTGCTTGAAACAAGAGGGGGTGGGGACAAGCAGCATTTCCCAGGCTGTGTCACGCTGCCTTAGAGTATCTCCAGCGCTTCCATGGGCACTAAAACTCTCCTCCGGCCGTTCCCACAGTCCCGGTCCCTGCCTGGGCACCGGGATTCATCCACAACCTGGTATCAAACAGCAGCGCTGGAAGCGGCGCCTGTCGAAGCCCCAGATGCGGTGCAGGGCTGGAGCGTGGCAGCCGGGCCTGTCTGCCACGGGGCGGGAGGTTTTCCTTCCCCGCACACCACCACTCGCTGGTGTTCTAGTTGAAGCCAGGCGGCCACTCGCCCCACGGCTCTCTGTGCACCGCCGGAGGCGGTGACTCCTTGTTCAAACAAGCAACACCAATTAATAACCTGCACGGCCTCCCGGCGTGGCTACGGCGAGTGCCCAACTCGGTGCCCGGGGAAGGAGGAGGCACAGGGGACAACGGGGTCAGGGTTTAACGCAGCAAAGCCGCCTTTTCCCCCAGCACTGCTTGGGCTTTTCAGGGCTTTGTTTGCCAGCAACTGGAGCAACGCCGAGAAGAGAGTCTACAAGATCAAGGGCACTTCACCTGAAATGATGCGGCTCATTATTGAGTACGCCTACACCAGGACAGTACCGGTCACGGTGGACAACGTTCAGAGTTTGCTGACTGCAGCTGACCAGTTCAACGTCATGGGCATCGTCGGACTGTGCAGCGAGTTCTTAAAATCCCAGCTCTGCTCCGAAAATTGCATCGGCATCTGGAGATTTGCCGATTATTGCTACTGCCCCGACCTGCGAGAAGCAGCCTTTGTCTTCATCCTCCACCACTTTGAGGAGATGAGCAGGCTGTCTACAGAGTTTCTAGACATCTCCGTCAACGAGTTCATGCCCATCCTGGAGAAAGATGAGCTCAACGTGAAACAAGAAGAGGCCGTGTTCGAGGCCATCCTCAAATGGATTGATCACGCCCCGCAGGACAGGAGGCAGCACATCGCAGTCCTGCTGGGCCAGGTGGGTGCTCTCTGGCCACTGGGCTCCCTATAAGCTTTGGACAATGCTGTGGCCTGAAAGCAAAGCCACTGAGCATCGGAGCCTTCCACACAGGATACCAGGGTGTAAAGCATCTGCATTAATGTCCTAACCTCCTTTTTGCCTTTCTCAGGTTCGACTGGCACTGATGCAAGCAGAGTACTTCATAAACAATGTCAAAACGCACCGTTACGTGAAGGACAACGAAGAATGCAAAGGTCTCGTCATAAACACGCTGACAGAAATGTACAACCTCAATATGTACGGCCCATCCTCTTCTGACTTCACCCAGCGGCTCACGCGGCCTCGCCTGCCCTACGCCGTCCTGTTTGCTATCGGAGGCTGGAGCGGGGGAAGCCCAACCAACGCCATTGAGACCTATGACTCCCGTGCAGACCAGTGGGTGAACGTCACCTGTGAGCAAGAAAGCCCCCTCGCCTACCACGGCACGGCTTATTTTAATGGCTTCATCTATGTCGTTGGAGGATTTGACAGCACAGATTATTTCAGCAGCGTCAAGCGGTTTGACCCACTGACGAAAACGTGGCAGCAGGTCGCGCCCATGCACTCGCGGCGCTGCTACGTGAGCGTCGCTGTTCTCAACAACCTCCTCTACGCCATGGGAGGGTTTGACGGACACACGCGCCTCAGCACAGCAGAATGCTACGAGCCAGAGACAAACCAGTGGGCTCTGATTGCCCCCATGCACGAGCGGAGAAGCGACGCGAGTGCCACCACGCTGCACGAGAAGGTAAATGGGCCGCGAGATCACAGAACCCCGTTAAGGCTGGAGTCCGGTGAGCAGGACCGGGAACCAGCCAAGCCCCAGTGCGCAGCACTACCCAGTCAGCACGTGCCTGTCCCTTCCCATGGCACGGACCCAGGCAGGGATCCTCACGGAGCTCAGCCAGTGAGACACACGGCTACTGCTCCCAGTTCGTCACCTAGAGAGAAAAGAGGAGCTGCGGGAGCAGGAAAGGCAACATGCTCCCATTAATAAAGGGAGGAAAGTTCACATGAACCTCATGCATTAAATCCTGGAGCTCCCGATATAAGGCTCTATAAGAGGCAGCAACCCACTGGCGCGGTGGAGACACAGACCAGAGTGGTAAAACCCCCCCAAAACACTCCCCCAAAATCCAGCCACGCCATTCATTTTCTCCTCGACGTGTTCTCCCTCCGAGGCTCTCACTGCCCTGCTCACCCTTTTTTCCTCCTGTGAACAGGTGTATATATGCGGAGGGTTCAACGGAACCGAATGCTTGATCACAGCCGAAGCGTACGATCCCACAACACAGCAATGGACCCTGATAGCCCCCATGAGCAGCAGGAGAAGCGGAGTAGGAGTCATTGCATACGGAAACCAAGTGTATGCGGTAAGGGAGCAGTGGCACCTCCGCCGTGACACCACCCACCACTTGTAGTCCTTCTTATTGCTCATCGGCATCTCCTGGATTTTCAGGCTGGCCATTTGCTTGTAAGGGTGATTTAGGGAAGGAAGTCAGAGCCAGAACGGTTGCTGTGCCTCCCGAGAATATTCCCACCTGCACACTTTTGGTTATGGAAAACGTGTGCATCACTTTGCAGCGGCTGCAGCAAAGAAATTGCTTATAAGCAGTCAGCATGCGACTTGCACCCGGAATGGTTTGGCCACCTCAGCGCGTGGGGAAAGGCCCATTTCAACTCTGTACCTTTGCCATTCCCAGGTCGGAGGATTCGACGGAGTCAACCGCCTCTGCAGCGCGGAAGCTTACAACCCCACTGCCAACATGTGGCGCACAGTCCCCAACATGTTGAGTCCTCGCAGCAACTTTGGCATTGAAGTGGTGGACGATCTTCTGGTTGTGGTTGGCGGCTTTAACGGGTTTACTACTACTTTCCACGTGGAGTGTTACGATGAAAACACTAATGAGTGGTACGACGTTCAGGACATGGGCATAAACCGTAGTGCTCTGAGCTGCTGTGTGGTGCCCGCTCTACCCAACGTCAGGGAGTACGTGGCCAGACGAGACTACTACATGGACAACTCTTCAAGGGAAGTCGGCGTCATTTCTTCAACAGGTAGCCTGCCTGTATAAACAGCTCCGCTTAGCTAATAAAGCCTTTTGAGCAGCCAGGCAATGTAGACGCTTATTCAAACAGAAAAACAATTCATACAGACCAAAAAAGTCGTCAGTATTGAAACCTTGCATTCTGTGGCACCACAAAAGGTGCCCATCAGCCACAGCCTACAGAGCAACTTCAAAAATCAAAGGTACAACAGCATGCTAGAGAAATAAAAGGTTTATTTTCAGTCATTCACTTATTACCGTAAACTTTAGTACAGTGTATTGAAGGTAAAGAACGTCACAGTAGGATTTGTCTCCAACGGCCTCTACACACATAGTACTTGACCTTACTGGCAGTAAGACCAGGAGTGCTGCTTCCCCAAGCAATGTGCTGAAGTTGGGGTACTAAACCATACGGTGTTCTCAGTTCATGTCCACGCTGACAGGTCGCGGTCCTGCCACACAATCCATCGGTGTAAACAATTCCATTTCCCCTGTAGTTCCTGTTTTGGCAGCAATACCATCTGGAAGTATTTCGGTCCTCACCATGTTTTGTCCCGGAGGTGCTGCACTCCCAACGGCAAACCGGGCATCTTTTTGTGTTCTTCTATTAACCCGTCATTAGGGAGAGCCTCCTCCACGGGAGATGCAGGGACACCTCCAAGGGCAAGAGTTTCCCCTCCTCTGGGCATGCGATTCCAGTTCCGAGCAGTGGCCTGTGGAGAGGCTACATGTAGTTTTCCTGCTAGAAATTGTTCCTGTAAACTATGTTCCCATTTCCAATGTGTCCCTGTGGGACGATACTAATTTGACAGGTTCAGCATATGCTGTTAAAACTGCTGCCCCCAGCCACTGAGAGAGCGTAGCTGCAATAATGTCTCGCCCATCAGGACCTCTGACATTTTGCAGCTGAGCATATCCTCGTTGTATCTGATCATCACCGGCTACAGGGCTTAATAAATCTTTTTCACCCGCTAATAAATGGATAGATGCAGCTCCACTATCCCAAGCTCACAAAATCCGTGCCAGTACGCCTCCCCCACTCTTTTGCTGATAGATCTCTAAAAATTCCCTTAACTCCTTCGGAGTGTAAGTACGACTGATTTGCACTCCCCCATCCGCTCCTTCCTGCTCACCGCTCATTTTATGAGGGGTTGTACTTCCACCTCCTCCCTGCCTTTAAAGTCTGGATCAAATCCAAACTCAACGTCAGAGTCTGAGGATTCACTCCAAATACTTTCATCCCATTCCTCGGGATCCCATGACCATTTTGTGGTGACAGCACAAACTTGGGAAATCGAAACCTTCCTTTTTCCATATTTGTCCCTTCATTTATTAGCGATATGCGCTACCAACCGCTCTACGTGATCTTGCAGCTCATAGCACCGCTCCGCTTGAGCAGTAGTTACTTCTTGAGCAATCACCTTTACATCTCGTCAAGTCCCCTTTTCCTTTTCCAGTTCTCTCACTTTACTGGGTAGTGTACCAACCTCCCGGTGAGAGCTCCGGGCCAGTAGCTATCAGCCGGCCCAATCTCCCCACTCATCTGCCAGAAGAATCCCACACCCCTTTCCATGGCAACCCACCCCAAACCCTTTCAATTCCTGGGGGGGAACCACAAAAAAAACCAGCCCAGTCCTCCCTCTCCTCGGGCCTTCCACCTCTCCAGCTGCAGGAGGTGCAGAAGGTGCCTCCTAGCCTGGGGACGGAGCAGCCAGGCCAGGGCCAGCGGGGTGGGGAAGGGGGGGCTGCTGAAGACAAGGACCAGGCACAAGGGCGATGCATCGCCTTCTCTCCACAGGGACAGCCTCACTACAGCTGGAGCCTGCCAGCACAGCACTGCAGCTTGTTCATCCCCTGCTCCTTGACCGACCGGATTAGCCCCATCTCATGCTCAGGCTGCTCCATGCAGACTGTGGCTTTCTCCAGCTCAGCAACCTGCAGGCAGAGCCCCCCTCAGTGCTGCTCTCGGGATGCCCGGCAGCAAGATGGAAGCGTCCTGGCGCTCTCCCGGCGGTGCTGAGCCCTCCCGGGGGCTCCTCGGCACCCCCACGACCTCCGGGCCTGAGGACGCCCAGGGCACGAGTGAGGCCAGCGAGGAGCCAGGCCGGGGCTCCCCATCCCCTCGCCCTTCCCCGGCCCGGCCGCCACCTCCAGCCCTCCCCACGGGGAGCACATACGGCAGCGACAGAGCGCCGCCGGCTCAGCCCGGCCATCAGCCAGCCCGTGTCCCACCTTCCTCCCGCGGCAGCTGCTCCGAGGGCACTGCAGCACAGCCGCTGCCTCCGCTGGGGAACGTTCCACCCGGGCTAAAGGACGGGAAAGAGCTGCTGGGGAACGACACGGTGGGGTGTGCTCTGGGCAGCCGCCACCAGCGTGGGTACAGGGGCCAGCGGACTCTGGGCTGTGGCACAGCGAGGGCTGAGGGCAGCCATGGAGCACGGGAGCCGGGAGGAGCGGGACCCCACTGCCTGTGAGGGGCTCACAGCTGGTTCCGCGTCCCCCCGCGTCTGTGAGGTCATTATGGGGCATATTCCAGAACCACTGGACAAGCAGGCTTCCCGCGATGGTGTTGGAGGGCAAGGACAAAGCCCTGTAGCCCCCAGAGAGAAGCATCTTCCACTGCCACAGGCTCTGCACGGGCGAGAGCTCGGCTCCCATCGGGATAGTCATCCTCCGCCATGGAGAGGAAGATGAGTGCTATGGCTTGCGCCATCTTCAATGAGCTTCGCCTGGAAGGGAAACTCTGCGATGTCACCATCAGCGTGGACGGTGTTGAGTTCAACGCTCACAAGAACATCCTCTGTAGCTGCAGCCACTATTTCAGGTCGGTGCTTGAAACAAGAGGGGGTGGGGACAAGCAGCATTTCCCAGGCTGTGTCACGCTGCCTTAGAGTATCTCCAGCGCTTCCATGGGCACTAAAACTCTCCTCCGGCCGTTCCCACAGTCCCGGTCCCTGCCTGGGCACCGGGATTCATCCACAACCTGGTATCAAACAGCAGCGCTGGAAGCGGCGCCTGTCGAAGCCCCAGATGCGGTGCAGGGCTGGAGCGTGGCAGCCGGGCCTGTCTGCCACGGGGCGGGAGGTTTTCCTTCCCCGCACACCACCACTCGCTGGTGTTCTAGTTGAAGCCAGGCGGCCACTCGCCCCACGGCTCTCTGTGCACCGCCGGAGGCGGTGACTCCTTGTTCAAACAAGCAACACCAATTAATAACCTGCACGGCCTCCCGGCGTGGCTACGGCGAGTGCCCAACTCGGTGCCCGGGGAAGGAGGAGGCACAGGGGACAACGGGGTCAGGGTTTAACGCAGCAAAGCCGCCTTTTCCCCCAGCACTGCTTGGGCTTTTCAGGGCTTTGTTTGCCAGCAACTGGAGCAACGCCGAGAAGAGAGTCTACAAGATCAAGGGCACTTCACCTGAAATGATGCGGCTCATTATTGAGTACGCCTACACCAGGACAGTACCGGTCACGGTGGACAACGTTCAGAGTTTGCTGACTGCAGCTGACCAGTTCAACGTCATGGGCATCGTCGGACTGTGCAGCGAGTTCTTAAAATCCCAGCTCTGCTCCGAAAATTGCATCGGCATCTGGAGATTTGCCGATTATTGCTACTGCCCCGACCTGCGAGAAGCAGCCTTTGTCTTCATCCTCCACCACTTTGAGGAGATGAGCAGGCTGTCTACAGAGTTTCTAGACATCTCCGTCAACGAGTTCATGCCCATCCTGGAGAAAGATGAGCTCAACGTGAAACAAGAAGAGGCCGTGTTCGAGGCCATCCTCAAATGGATTGATCACGCCCCGCAGGACAGGAGGCAGCACATCGCAGTCCTGCTGGGCCAGGTGGGTGCTCTCTGGCCACTGGGCTCCCTATAAGCTTTGGACAATGCTGTGGCCTGAAAGCAAAGCCACTGAGCATCGGAGCCTTCCACACAGGATACCAGGGTGTAAAGCATCTGCATTAATGTCCTAACCTCCTTTTTGCCTTTCTCAGGTTCGACTGGCACTGATGCAAGCAGAGTACTTCATAAACAATGTCAAAACGCACCGTTACGTGAAGGACAACGAAGAATGCAAAGGTCTCGTCATAAACACGCTGACAGAAATGTACAACCTCAATATGTACGGCCCATCCTCTTCTGACTTCACCCAGCGGCTCACGCGGCCTCGCCTGCCCTACGCCGTCCTGTTTGCTATCGGAGGCTGGAGCGGGGGAAGCCCAACCAACGCCATTGAGACCTATGACTCCCGTGCAGACCAGTGGGTGAACGTCACCTGTGAGCAAGAAAGCCCCCTCGCCTACCACGGCACGGCTTATTTTAATGGCTTCATCTATGTCGTTGGAGGATTTGACAGCACAGATTATTTCAGCAGCGTCAAGCGGTTTGACCCACTGACGAAAACGTGGCAGCAGGTCGCGCCCATGCACTCGCGGCGCTGCTACGTGAGCGTCGCTGTTCTCAACAACCTCCTCTACGCCATGGGAGGGTTTGACGGACACACGCGCCTCAGCACAGCAGAATGCTACGAGCCAGAGACAAACCAGTGGGCTCTGATTGCCCCCATGCACGAGCGGAGAAGCGACGCGAGTGCCACCACGCTGCACGAGAAGGTAAATGGGCCGCGAGATCACAGAACCCCGTTAAGGCTGGAGTCCGGTGAGCAGGACCGGGAACCAGCCAAGCCCCAGTGCGCAGCACTACCCAGTCAGCACGTGCCTGTCCCTTCCCATGGCACGGACCCAGGCAGGGATCCTCACGGAGCTCAGCCAGTGAGACACACGGCTACTGCTCCCAGTTCGTCACCTAGAGAGAAAAGAGGAGCTGCGGGAGCAGGAAAGGCAACATGCTCCCATTAATAAAGGGAGGAAAGTTCACATGAACCTCATGCATTAAATCCTGGAGCTCCCGATATAAGGCTCTATAAGAGGCAGCAACCCACTGGCGCGGTGGAGACACAGACCAGAGTGGTAAAACCCCCCCAAAACACTCCCCCAAAATCCAGCCACGCCATTCATTTTCTCCTCGACGTGTTCTCCCTCCGAGGCTCTCACTGCCCTGCTCACCCTTTTTTCCTCCTGTGAACAGGTGTATATATGCGGAGGGTTCAACGGAACCGAATGCTTGATCACAGCCGAAGCGTACGATCCCACAACACAGCAATGGACCCTGATAGCCCCCATGAGCAGCAGGAGAAGCGGAGTAGGAGTCATTGCATACGGAAACCAAGTGTATGCGGTAAGGGAGCAGTGGCACCTCCGCCGTGACACCACCCACCACTTGTAGTCCTTCTTATTGCTCATCGGCATCTCCTGGATTTTCAGGCTGGCCATTTGCTTGTAAGGGTGATTTAGGGAAGGAAGTCAGAGCCAGAACGGTTGCTGTGCCTCCCGAGAATATTCCCACCTGCACACTTTTGGTTATGGAAAACGTGTGCATCACTTTGCAGCGGCTGCAGCAAAGAAATTGCTTATAAGCAGTCAGCATGCGACTTGCACCCGGAATGGTTTGGCCACCTCAGCGCGTGGGGAAAGGCCCATTTCAACTCTGTACCTTTGCCATTCCCAGGTCGGAGGATTCGACGGAGTCAACCGCCTCTGCAGCGCGGAAGCTTACAACCCCACTGCCAACATGTGGCGCACAGTCCCCAACATGTTGAGTCCTCGCAGCAACTTTGGCATTGAAGTGGTGGACGATCTTCTGGTTGTGGTTGGCGGCTTTAACGGGTTTACTACTACTTTCCACGTGGAGTGTTACGATGAAAACACTAATGAGTGGTACGACGTTCAGGACATGGGCATAAACCGTAGTGCTCTGAGCTGCTGTGTGGTGCCCGCTCTACCCAACGTCAGGGAGTACGTGGCCAGACGAGACTACTACATGGACAACTCTTCAAGGGAAGTCGGCGTCATTTCTTCAACAGGTAGCCTGCCTGTATAAACAGCTCCGCTTAGCTAATAAAGCCTTTTGAGCAGCCAGGCAATGTAGACGCTTATTCAAACAGAAAAACAATTCATACAGACCAAAAAAGTCGTCAGTATTGAAACCTTGCATTCTGTGGCACCACAAAAGGTGCCCATCAGCCACAGCCTACAGAGCAACTTCAAAAATCAAAGGTACAACAGCATGCTAGAGAAATAAAAGGTTTATTTTCAGTCATTCACTTATTACCGTAAACTTTAGTACAGTGTATTGAAGGTAAAGAACGTCACAGTAGGATTTGTCTCCAACGGCCTCTACACACATAGTACTTGACCTTACTGGCAGTAAGGCCAGGAGTGCTGCTTCCCCAAGCAATGTGCTGAAGTCTACATTAGTAGTGACAGGAGAGTCCAGCTGCCATCACCCACAGCTACAGGGACCTATGAGGAGCATCTGACTCTAATGGTCTTCAAACATCTTGTTAGTTCCAGTCTTTGCATTCATATTAGAAATAGGACTAGATCACCAGGAGCACCTGTTTGACCAGACTTCCGCTCAGGGCTGTCAAATTTGAGATAGGATTTATACCCCAACATAATGTGGACATAGCTGACAAGAAATCTAAGCCACAAACCACTTACTTTAAGCTTGCTTGTTTATGCCCACTGAATGTTACAACATATTGTTACAAGGTTCTTTTAAAAGGAACCTAAAAAGTTGCAATTTTTTGTGACTCAGTTTTTCAGTAGCCATCAGTCTGTTCTGTGCCAGACCAGTTGAGCCAACAGTTCTGATTTAACATTTACTGTAATGGGGAAAAATTACATTGAACTAGTGCAGCAGAATGCTTGGCATAGTTATTCTTAGTGCGTGCTAAAAAGCTGGCATGTTTTCTTCATTTCTGGAGTGGTATCCTACTTGTGCAAGAGAAAGTCTTCTTAAAAAGACATACAAACCCAGCATACCAACAGAGTATTCAGGTAGTTATAAAATACTATGTCCACATATGGCACCTAGAAATTACTACAATGACTGCCGAGTGCTAGGCAGGATGTGTCCTACTCCACCAATACACTGAGCAGAAAGACAGGGCATGAAACATGCATTTTGTGGCACGCATTCAGTACCGGTATAGAGGTATGATTGTCATCAGGAGGAGGAGAAACTGCACCTGATGTTCTTTTACATGAGGAAGGCCAGAAGTCAGCCTTCTAATACTTAACTGAATACACACGAGGACCTTACCGACATTTAACGAGCCACTAGAAACACACTGAAAGAATTCCCAGGCTTTTGTTTATAGCATCACTTTGTAAACACCCAGCAAGCTACGGCAGTCAAGCGTGACAAGGGATTTGGTATGCGATTCACAGGTTCATGGGCTAAATTACAGCCAGAGTCAATAATGCAATTCTTCCAAACACCTACAGGTGACACAATGGATAGTTAGAGTTGTCAGTTAAAAACCATGTGCAATGCAATTGGTCCACTTCAAGTCAAGGCTAAAATAACCCCAACTACTTAAAAATTCCATAGAACTGGCATAGCAAATGTTAGAGCAAACCAGTGCTGTTCACAGTGCCCATCACTCGCCATGCAAACAGCGCACACAGAGACAGCGTGCATCACAATCAGAATCATGGCTGGCATTCACAGGTTATGTTCTCTACACGCTAAGCTGTTTTGACACTGTCTGTGAGTGGAATGTTTTCAGTAAATTATACAGCTTCTATGTCAGCCAAAAGTTCTCATGGTAAATATCAATTTTGCTTCAAAAAGACAGACTGCAAGAAGTTTGTTCTTGCATCTAACTTTGTTGCATATTGCCACACATCAAACTCTTTTGTTCATATTCCAGCTGAAAAAATCATCTTGGTATTTCTCCCTACAAATGGTCCATATTTGTTGACAGACTACAGGAGGGCTTTGACAGAGCCTGTTAAATCCCTACAGGAAAGTCAGGGGGATGGAGCACATAAACCCCTCTCAGTTGCTTCTGTGCAAAGCTCCCACAAATATAAGTTACATCAATGGATTTAGTACTAAAGCTGTGAGGCATTTTCACACTTCCATTCACAAACCCTGCTGTAAGGGCAGTAATTCTTAAACTACTCCAGCCAAATCTGCAAGAGTTCATTAGCCAAACTCCACCGATTAACCCCTTTCTGACAGGCCTGCAGGAGCTGATTTGGTAACAGTCCCTTCTGGACATCAGCCTTAACCCTGAACAAGCTTACCTGTTTCCTCTCTTGCATTAGGCCAGCATCATACAATGTAATCTGCCCTAACAATCCAACAGGCAAATGAAATACAACATGGTTACCATAGGTGAGCAAATTGAGGCTAAACTGGTCAGATTTTCAAGGTGTGTGTTTTTAATTATGACTAGATGACTGTATTACACAAAGACAACTTATCGACATCAGAAGTGGCAAGTGAACTGCAAAGTGGAGTGTTAAGGGATGTACACATCAGAGAAACCTTTACACACTGTGTGGTTGAAAGACTTACCCAGTGTTTCAGATATGATCTAGGTTGCCTGCTGGATTGGAAAATGAGAAGTATCAGCTCAGTAAGCTAAACAATTAAAAAACAAAACAAAACCAAACTGTTTAGAAGGGGTTTTTTGCAAAGAAGTTGCCCACATCAAAACCACCAGCAAACCATCATATGAGCCAACGACAGTCAACAGATTCTCCAACAATGTTTGTCCACACCAATTTTGGAACACCCTAGTTGCTCCTCCCTTTCCCTTCCCTGTGATCCTGAGTTAGGTTGCAAATGAAAACCTGAAACATTCCAATGAAGGGAAGGATGGGGAAGAAAAGGAGGTAGGAAGGATGCACTGAATCCACTAGTGACTTAAACCAACCTGGAGCTCTTCAGCTCAGAGAGGAGGAGTGTTCAGTTACAGTTAACTAAGAGGCAGCGATCCTCCAAAAGAAATATTACATGTTCTATTACTTGGGAGTATAGCAGTAAGCAAACCAGAGCCAACCAGGGCACTGATTTATGTAAAACCACCTCAAAATGCCAAAAGGTATTTAAATCAGCTTCAGTCTTACTGCCGCAGCAAGTGGGGAAATTAAAATATTCAGAGACTATGAAAACTCAACTACTTCACTTCAAGAGAAACACCAAATGTCGATTTGTTAAGGAGCACTGCAGCACAGCTACTGTAAGTTTCTAGGGAAAGAATACTGAAGGCAAAGGGTACTGATTGTCAAAGACAGGCTGGAAACAGGCTCGCGGGGCTCTTCTCATCACTTTTTTCATTAGAATTAAAACGCACACAACATTTGAGAAAGGATCTTCAAGTAGCTCAGGTTTCAATCTATTACTGTGAAAGAATCTCATTCTTACTAATCCACATTGATAGAAATTAATAGTCATTGTTGGTGGGTGGCTACTTTGCTGGTTTTCACTCCTTTTATCAAGCTGATTGTTGACCCAAGTTTCTCATGAAGCTGTCAAAGACAACTCAAAGCATCTTCAGACATACCTGAAAAAAATCTACTGCCTCAAGCTCTCTGTTTTAGCGAGTGTCTGATCATCCATTTATAAATAAACTGCAGCCTTTCTAGACCACACAGATACAAAATATTTAATCCACATAGAAACATCCTGAAGTAATTTTATAAAGAAAGATTGTGCTTTTGTTTTCAGATATAGTTGTAACTATTGCACTTGCCTCCAACTTGGGAAAGCTAAGTACACTAACACCAAATATGTGAAGTTTAGTCACTGAGAAGTAGAGCATCAAAGGAATGTCAATATATAAGTGCAAATAAAACAGGTGCTTTCAAGCACACACAAATGTAACCACTAAACTATTAAGATAGAGATCTTTCATTTTCAAAATAGAACTGTTGGAGGCTAACTCCACAGAAATCCTTGAAAACAAAGATCTGAAGAGAGAAGTAACAGACTTAAATGTTCCCGGAGATACTTCACAGCCCGTTACAGGCTACAGTTTTTCCCTGGGCACCATTAAATAATATTGTTGGATTCACATAGCTTCTCAATTCCCATCCACGCTCAATTTCTGAGCTTCTCAATTTTCAATACATAAAAGATGCTGGTTTTACACACCAAATCCAATCAACACCCTCATGTCTTATAAAGACATATTAAGCCTAACAAAATGGTTTAGCACAGTATTTCCTAGATTCCTCAGGAGGAGTGATATTCCAGAAATTAGCACTCAATCTGCGAGCGTGGCATTCTCCGTAAGCTCAGGGAGTGTCGGTGCATTTCCTGCATCTGCCTTTCCTGCATTTGCCTTATTCTATCTTTTTGCCACATCAAATTTTGTGGCATAGGGTATCTTTGTGTTCCCTGCAAGCACCTGAAGGGAATTCTCACATGGCAGGCTGTTGCTCTGCAGCGAGGCTGAGGCATAGGAGGCAAAAGCATCCAGCGCTTTCTCTCAGCACAGTAACGATAGGCCTCTTTCCTGTATTGCTTGTCAATATCATCACTGTTCTTCCACCCCCCAATGATAAAAACATCATCTTTATAATAACAAATAGCTGCTCCTTCAATACTAAGAACCTCTGGGGGTAAACTTTCCAGTATTTCATCGGAGGCCCTACCAGAGATCTTTACCTTAGCTTCCTCATTATCTATAGGGTAACTCTTGGGGCAGCACGATGCTGTATGGTAAAAGTTTGTGTTAGCGACAGACATCTGAAAAGAGCAATAATTATCAATGAGCGGCAGAGACTCCACATCCTGCCACTGCCTTGTTTCAGCATCGTATCTGATAATAACCGCCCTCAAGCCATCTTCGCTATCACTGTCAACTGGGGTACGAGCAGCAACATAAACAAACCGGTCTTCAACAGAAACAGCTTTGACATCACGAAGAATCTTTGGTGCTGACTCCAGGTTAAGCCATTTGTCTTGCTCAGGATTATAAATGGCCACATCTTTAAAGCCAGGACTGAAATTGCCATGTCCACCAATACTGTACAAGTTTCCTTTAACTTCAGTAAGGCCAAATGAATGCTTTCTAGTTATTAGATTTGAGACTTGCTCCCAAATATTTCTGTTTGGATTGTACCTTTCTACAGTCTTGGCAAACCCTGGTTCCATGGAGCCAGCCACATAAACATAAGATTCTGTCACAGCAACAGCATGCCCATCAAGATGATTATGTATGTGCGGTAAGTTTACCCACCTATCTTCATCGATGAAATACCCTACGCACTCACTTAAGTAATCTCCTCCCTCCGACACACCACCAATCACCATAATGACGTCCATATTTTGTCCAAAACGCGGCAACGACGCCACTGGACAAGCGGAATGTTGTAGATTACCAGACTGCAAATTCTCAGACCGCAAGGCATGACTCTCCACAGCTTCAGACACTAATTTAACACAGGCTTCGTTACTCGATACCAGCCTTTCTGATTTGACGTGGCGAGTAAGGTAAGTGGGTTTCATCTGAGACAATCTAAGCAGTTTAAAGAGATCTTCAAAGTACCTTTCTCTTTCCTCAGTTTTTTTCTGAACCCACTTCAAAACAGTCTCAAAGAGGATTTCTTCAGAGTCCACTGTGATCTCCGAGTCTGACAGCCAGCCTCTGATGAGGTGAAAGGGCAAAGTGTAGAACTCCTCATCTTGGATAACTTTGTGGAAGTTTCTCCTGATCATATCCTGAGCTTTGAGGGCCAGCTGATTCAAGGAATACATGTGGGCTAAGCTGTGCACCGCAACGCAGTTGGAGAGGTTGAGTTTCTTCTTCAGAAACTCTCCACAGAACTCTTTTAACCGGGTCAGCAGAAACCTGCAGAACAAACGAACAGGGGTGATGCTGCGGCCCGGTTGCCGCCGGTCCGGTCGCGGCCAACCCCCCCGGGGCCGGGCCCCGCTCACCTGTCGGCCATCTCCAGCACCTCGTGGACGTTGCCGGGGCTGACGCGGATGGTGCCGGTGTACATGAAGCCGATGACGGCCTCCACCGTGTCGGGGTCGGGGCCGCCCTCCGAGTTCCACTTCTGCAGCTCCACGCGGCCCGAGCGCGACTCCGCGAAGCCCCCCGAGAGCAGCGGCGTGAAGTACTCGGTGGCGGCGGCCAGGACGGAGCGGTGCGCCCGGTACTCGCGGGCCGCCCCGGGCCGCCCCCCGCCGAAGGCCAGAGTGATGTCGCAGTAGAGGCCGTGGCGGCGCTGCTCGTTCTGCCGCCAGGCCAGGTCGGAGCAGTGCGCCGGGCACCCGAACTCCTCCGCCTCCGCCTCCCCATCCGCCCCGGCGCCGCGCGGGCCCCCGCCCTCCGCCTCCGCCGCCGGCGGGCCGGGCCCCGGCAGCGGCTGAGGGGAAGCCGCGGCCGCCGCCATCTTGTCCGACATGGCGGGTTGCGGCCAGTGCGCCTGCGCGCGGGGCGCTGAGGGGGGAGTGCCGCGCGCCGCGCTGCCCCCTGGCGGGAAGACGGCGCCGCCGCCGCAGGCAAAATGGCGGCCGGGCCGCTGAGGGGCGGCTGGTGCAAGCGCGGTGCCCGGGCAGCCCCGTCCCCTCGGGCCGGGCCGCCGTCACCTGGGGAGCAGGGATGTGAGCGAGGTGAGCGTCCCCCCTCGCTCCCCAGTGAGCAGAGCGGGCGTTTGGGCCAGCACAGCGGCAGGGGCACCAGGTCCCCCCGCCCCAGCCTGCCCGCCTCAGGCCAAGGGCGGGAAAGGGGCAGCCGGTTCCTGCTCCCCGGGCGAAAAGCCCATCAGGAGGGCGGTGGTGGGCCTGTCCCACGCAGGGGCTGAAGCCTGGCCTGCCCCCTGAGGCGTCTCCGTTCTGGGGTGGCTGTGGTGCTGGAGGCGAGAGCGGGGTTGGTTGGTGTGACAGGCAGAGCCCCTGGCAGCAGTCCCTGTGATTTAGCACAAAGGTAGATTGTGAGCTGCAAGGGAACGGGATCACTTTGCCAAACTGCAGAGGTACCACAGACCAGAAATATGTGCAGTTTTATTCAGAGCCTTGAGCTATCCTTTTGATTCTTTTTCTCCTCAACATCAGTGTCTCAGGCAAGCCTGCAGGGAAGGGACTTTACATGAGGAATTCATTCACTCTAACTAAGGTACACTTTTTTTTTTTGTTAACTAGAATGAAGTGAGGTGTAGCCGATTCTTTCAACATTTACTATACAACACAGTACAGTTCCCTAACTCTTGTATAATGCTATATCAATAATCTGTAGTTACTTTCATCCTTTTTCTTCTGCAATTTGTTAAATTTCATCTCAACACACACTGAAAGATGATAGGTAAAGCTGTAGTTTGGTTTGGTGTCCCCCCCCACCGAATCCACCAGAACACACACCATGAGTAGAATAACTGCTGAGGTTTGGTATTTTGTTAAACAACTGTTTCCCAGCTTGTCACACATTCCATTAGACACAGTTTGGGGGCAACCTTTAGAAGCCAGAAGTGAAAAAAAAAATTAGTAGTGTATCATTTATTTGAGTTAGATAACAATACACAGACAAGTAGGACACTGAAGTTATTACTGAGATTATTTTTGCATGTGCAGGTAACATGAGTGACATTCCATATACCAGCAATCCAATAGTAAATGAGAAGTTGTTTGCATAAATACAGACACTGGAATACATGTAGTTTCACAGTTTTAACAGCAGTATGTTACAACTTTACACTTTAAATTACTACACCAGCATTTGAGTAACATTGGTTATACATAAGCAGTGGTCCCACTATTCAGGATACAATCAGACTGAAGATGAGAACACAGTAAACAAACTGAAAAACAACCAACAACAAAAAAAGCCCAAGTCATGGCTTATGGGAACAATGGGTACTTTCCCCTCTATCAGGAAAAGTTACAGCTTGTTAGCAGACAAATGGATCTTCTGCAAGCTCAGTAAGACTGCACCTATGAGCAAAACTCCCGTCCCAGAACCCTTAATCTTTTCTGGAAACAAAATGAAACAAGAGTAGAAAAAATAAAAGGGTGAGAGACAGTATTAAATAGAGCAGGTAACATATGGAATATCACAAGTTTTGGTTTTTATTAGAGTAAGTTTCTATTCTTATAAAACAGTTGCTTTGCACAGTTTGACCAGGCAGCTCAATGTCTATGTACCAATGGCCTTATACATCAAAGTCCCATTTGTGGCTGTCTCTGTGCAGGCGTCTGTCTCCTTGAAGTAACATTCTGAGGCAATACTGCAGGTTCTCACATAGTCATGTGCTCTGGTAAAACATAGGATATGTCATCCCACGGGTGACGGTACAGACCTTGCTTCAATCTCTTCTGATCCAGGTAGTGTCCTAAAACAAAAGCAGTTTATGTTACAAAGTTTCTGCTCCTGCTCCTAGTCTTACTTTGCCTCAAACCAACTTTAATTTCTGTATTCCTACAAATAGCATTTTAGGCAGAACCCAGAGGTTCACGTGTCTCGTGTTCATGAAGGCAGGGCATCCCCTAGCAGGAAGGAAGGAGCAGAAAGATGGCAAACTTACCAATGAATCCCATACTTCTGCCTAGTACAAAGATGCCGTTAAGAGCTCCTATATCAATATATTCATCTGCTTCTTCCCTGCAAGAGAAAAGAAATGAAATAGTTCCTCACAGTGATCTATTTAAGGAACGAATCTTAGACAGGCCATGAGTCTGCTCTAGTGTCAGTAGCAACACCAAACTCATATGAAAGCTTCCTTCCCCCCAAGTCCAGGCTACATTTCCTTCACAAGGCCCTTTTGAAATCCTGGCCCCACATGAGCTGGCAATATGGGTCCCATCATTTTTACAGGACCATGACCTAAGAGAAAGAACCCACTACCTACTTACCGTGTGAAAGAGCCACAATTCCTGAGTACGTCAACAAAGGCAACTCCAATAAAGCCATCTACATTCAGGATAAGATTTGGTTTCTGCAGGAAATGAAAACACACCCCAATAAAGACATTAACAGTGGCAAATTACATTCACCTGGCAACTTCCATCCTCAAGGGTAATTTGAGGGTTGCCCATAATTGTGGGCACACAAGCCTAGTGATAAAGAATGCTGTTCAGCAACGTAAGCAAGAGCCATGCTTAATGCAAATGATGGAAAAACAGCCCCAAACAATGGGCCTGCATTTGGTTCAAACCACAGATTATCTGCCACAGCACATCATGTGCGCTAGCTCTGCCTCAGATTTAAAGAATACAGCAGTTCCAGATATACTGTGGACAACACAGATAATGGGTTTGGGTTTGTTCAGTGTTTTCCCAGTGTCCAACAAATCTCTTCAGCCTTACCAAACTGTAGTTGTACTTGGCCCAAAGTCTACCATAGAAAAACAAAATCCCAAGATCAATTTATGAAGCACTGCAATTAAAATACAGTATTAACCCCATGTCACTTGTCCCCCATTAAGAGAAAGTGCTCAAGAGGAGATAAATACTAGTGCGTTTCACCTTGGAAGTTGTAATTTTTTCTACTTCAAGTGCATAGTCCAACAGAGGGGTGGCAGGGAAATGCTGCTTCACGTAGTCTTTGAGAATCTGAACTCTCATGTCCGGGTTATTTATCTGCACGTTAAGAACACAGTACAGTCACTGATGTTGTCTCTTGCATAGGTACTTGCCATAAGCTTCACTATTTGTAGGTTTAGGATTTACAAGTCCTGAGAGTTTGGTTAATAGCTGCCTCTGAAAGTTACTGATTTTCTTTAAATCTTCCCCACCCCTCTAAAAAAAACCCCCAAACCTGCAGTTTGTACTAATACATTTTTCTTACCGATTTGACTCTGTGTCCAATGCCCATGATCAGTTTCCCTTCTTTCTTCATCTTATTCACAAACTCCATAGGGATAATCCCACTGTCAAAGGCTTTGCTGAACATTTTAGCTGCAGCATCCAGTGCTCCACCAAACCGGTCACCCTGGGTGCAATACACAAAGGGAATTATAGTAAAGGACTCCACAGTTAAGGTACAAAACAAGCTCAAGATTATCCTGTCCATCTGCCCTTCCTATCAACGTGGCATTCATGAAATTAAAGTCAGGCAGGCACCAGAGATAAAGCATCTGTTTATAACTCAACGCATATGTCAATATGCAGCTGACACATCTCCACTAGAGACAGAATGTGGAGGGAAATGCAATCTAGAGTCTGTTTTATTCATAATTTTACTTGTCAGTGTTGGAAGAGACTAGGCAACCATATAGGGACAACGCTGACACCAATTTGGCCTCTACAAAGTATTTCTAGACTCAAACAAGAGACATCAGCATAATCTTGCTTACCAGAAAAAATGGACTAGGTTTTAAACCCAGGGCATCAAGCTATTAGAGTTGAATTAAACAGAAATTCAAAGTTTGAGTGAACACACCTGTCTATCGCTCTGCAGACAATCTAAATCTTAAATTAATAGCAGTAAAACCTGGACAGACTAATGAATAGCAAAGCTAGATCTTCTGGAGATTAAGTACTCACAATAGTAAGAAGGCCTGAAGTGAGACTCGAGACAAGATCTTTTCCAGCTCTTGCACAGACAATGGTGTTGTGGGCTCCCGATACAGCAGGCCCGTGATCTGCTGTTACCATCAAACACATCTCAATGAACTGGCAGGCATACTTTGGTAACCTGCACAAGGAAGAGGCTGAAGTCATTTACTGTAAAGAAAACTGAATAACAAGACCCTTGGTGTTATACTGGACAGTGACTTTTGGTTTAGGTATATGCTTGAAAGAAGTAGGACAGAGAAAGGGAGCTGTAGGGTCACAATACCCATCCTAAACATCCTTCTCTGAGATCAGATGTTTTATTCAGTTTCCACAGGAGCTGTTTAGCTCGGAGCTGAGGGTCGGTTTGGTAGGCTGAGTCTGCACACGCTCAGCTGACTGATCAGTGAGCTCCGTGGGTCCCCTTGAGGGGAGATGTGAGGCTCTGCTACAGTTCTGTTCACCCTGTTCTGCTGAGCCAGAGATTGCAGCTAGTGCCAAGTGTCTCTAATGGAAGCATGAGCAGATGAAGGCTCTGCCATTCAGAAGGTTCCCTATAGGCTGCTTAGCAAGTGTTTGTGAATTCCCCAATCTCTCCAGAGTCGAGGTGACAATTACAATAAGCAAGTAGTCAGAGAATGTGAAACAGGCCTAGAATGGAGAAATTTCCTCAATGCACCACAAAACTTGTGGAAAACTTTATCCCAAGACTAAAACATACTGTATGAAACCTTGAAATGCTGTGCTCTCAGAGGAGGGGATACAAAGATCGCATTTCCAATGAGTCTACATTCACAAAGGAACCCTAGAGTTACTTTTATGCTTAGAAGTCTATTAATAAACAAGAAAAACTTCAAGCCAAAGAATTCAGAAGCTTTCACAAAAAGCTGCCTCACCGCCTTTGAAACCAGAGCAGGCCCAGAACCCCTCCAATTCCCATCTCTTCTTTGAAGACCTCAGTGATTGGCATCCCAGCGTATATCAGTTCCTGACCTCTCTCGTCACAGATGCTTGTCATAAAGGAAGCCGGTTTGCGGATCAGACCCAGCTCCTGAAATCGCAGCGTAAAGATGGGATTTTAAGCATTCCACAGCAGAAGAAAGGGGCAGTAGGAGGCAGAGCGGTCAAACAGCAGTGCCATAAGCTTGCCCTCAGAGCTGCTTCCACAGCTGAGAACCAGCATAGCCAGTGAGCTCACAGATAACACTATAAAGTGTGACATAAAACCCCATGGCAACACCATTATCACCGTAATAATTCAGAATCACAGCAAATATCCTGTCTGGTTTCTAAGGAACCAAAAAGCAGGTAAAACAACACAGCTCACCCTTGCCCAGGAGTAATCCATTGGCACTGTTGGAGGAGGCACTTCCTCAGCTGGTTCAATCACTCTTTTGGCCACAAGATCCTGGTAGACAGACCTAGGAAGAGAATCCATTTATTAACTTAAGTCCTTTTAAGAGATACAAGTGAGGCAGTCTTAATCTGGACCTTAAAAACAGAGAATGAATAGAAGTTGCTTTCCTTAAGCAGGAATATATTCTTTTATCAGGCAAGAGTTAGTGCCCTAACAGGTTTTGTCCCCTACTAAAGGTGCCCTGATAACATGACTTACTGAATGACCTCTCCCAGCTCATCAAAACTCCGTGGAACAAACACACCGGCTTCCTTCAAGGCTTGATTCTTTGCAACAGCGGTTTCAGAAGCCTGGTTGGCACAAGCTCCTGCATGGCCAAACTGCACCTACAGACAAGAGGAGAGACAGCAGTAAGGAATACAACTTGTTTACCTGCAGAGAGTAAAACAGAATAAAGGACTGACTAGGAAACTGGTGACAGAGGAATACCAGTGACTGCACATCTGCCTTCTTATTTGGGCTAACAGAACTCTTGGCTGCAACTGCAGGTAGTACTGCAATACACAGGGTATTTGCTGATCTGGAGTCGCTCCAGGTTCTTCCATTGAACATTCTGCCTCCCTAAATTCCCCCACTCTCCAGAGCTGCTTAACACGCATTGTCCCCATTCCCGCTCCAGAAGCAGGTGGCTGTTAGAAATCTGTTGCATCCCCTGGGATCTTTGGGCTCCCTTTATAAGGAGGCAGAATCCCTTGGAAATCTCCAGTGGCAGACTACAGAAGCACAAAAGACTTTTACCATTTATATTTATTAACTTCTGCATGTTAAGTTGCTACTGACAATTCTGGAAGCTTCAGGCACAGAGGGAGAAGTTGGCTTTTTCCTGTCATGGATATATACTTATTTCGTGCATTTGCCCCCATTTTTGCACATACCTCTGAAGAGAACATGGTGGCACAAGTACCAATGCACCAGCACACCACTGGCTTGGTGATACGACCTTCTTTAATACCCCTGCAGATCTTATACTCTTCTGTGCCTCCAATCTGCAGAAAGAAAGAGTGCTGAGCTGGTTCAAAGCTTTTCACTTTTGTAGAAATCAGCTCTGAGATGCACATGGAAGCATTACTTGGATTATTTTTTTCCTCCCTTCTCATTGAGTAACACCTGAAGTCTCAGAACAAAGCCTCCTTTACTTTTCTTTTTTTTTAAGGTAGGGGAGACTATGCTTATCTATGGAATACACTTTTTTTTTTATTAAAGCAGTATGAAATAAAAATTCAGACATTCAAGAACAGTATGAATAGCTGACATTTAGCATCTGTAGCTGTTATTTAGCATCCTTGCAGCCAGGTCAGATAATCCCAAAACAAAACACTTGGGTATTTCTCAGATAGGAGTGAACCAGTCTTACTCACCTCTCCAAGTACTACAATCATTTTCACTCCTGGAGTATCCTGATAACGCAAGACATGATCCATAAAAGTGGAACCAGGATATCTGGGTAGAATACAGGGAAAATGGTAGAAGCTGAATTAGTTCCATAAACTTTTCTGAAAGAAGAAAAATTAACAGCCAACCTGCCCGTCTTCCTCCAAATTACTAACAATTCTTCTCTTGACTAACTTAAAAACACGTGTCTTTTTTGAAGATGCAGACTCCTACCTGTCTCCTCCAATGGCCACTCCTTCATAGACCCCATCAGTGGTTCGGGAAATTATGTTGTTGAGCTCATTGGACATTCCTCCAGACCGTGAAACATAAGCCACACTGCCAGGACGGTACAGTTTTGATGCTAAGATATTATCCAGCATGCCTCCTGTGTTGCCTATTTTAAAGCAACCTGGTTTGATCCCACCAACCTACAAGAAAATTAGAGAAAGATGTAACGCCCTTTAAAGTGTACATGAAACTTAGGAACATTTCTGTAAGGTGGTCATGTCAGTATTCATACAAACCATGGAAGACAGTAACATGATCTTAAAGTGAGAAACTAACGTGTACTTTACATGACTAAAGACAGAACAGCCTGTAGGATATACTTTATCCTTCAGAGAAAGCTGATCTGAAGATTAAGACAGATGGACAAGAGGAGAAAAAGGTCACCAGTTCTTACAGTTGCAGGCCCAATGATAGTAACTCCTTTTTTATCAGCTGCCTTGATCAGTTTGCGCGTCAGTGCCTCTGGAATTCCCTCGGCAATAATAGCAATGGTGCGGATCTGCATCAAGATAAAGCAAACCATTAGTAGCCCTCAGTGTTGCCCCCCTAACAAACTCCGCAGACCAGAGAAGGCCAACAGCTGCTCAGAGGGCACGATCTGCCTCTTGCCAGGCCTCTGGCAGGTCATGCTGTGCACTCATACAGGAAGGCCCAGTGCACGGATCCGCAGTCTACTCTGATCCTCACAGCAGTCTCAATGCACAGCTCAGAATTTTTTGTCCCCCTTGCACATTAGAACAGCCTTGTATTTTAACCAACCCAAAGTAATCACTCCTAACAAAGAGGGGCCAAGTTCCTCTTGCACAAATTGCAAGTCCAGCATTAGAATTTGCTATGTAACTCCAGTATCCTCCTTAGAGAGTAAGAATTTAGAATTGAGATATTTATATGCTAAGTTGGAAGACCAAGCCAATTTGCTAATGCCATCATGGTTTAAGAAACACTGGTACCCTGCTGACAAGATCTTGGGCTTCTTCTAGATCCTTTGCTCACCTGTGGATAATTCATGGTTTCAACAGTGCTGTCATAAGCAGAACGCAGAGACGCGAAGTTGATGAGAACATCCACCTCTGGGTGCTTCCTCATGGCATCTGACATGTTCTTGTAGACTGGGATCAGGATTTCTTTGTGGCCCCAATAGAACTTCTGCCTGTGGTCACCACTACGGAGGACAAGATGAAAGAGCCCTGACTCTTAAGGCTACTGGAAAGACAAAGGGATACAGTGCATGCAGATAGAGGAGTTTACAAACCCCAGTTCTCAGACACCAAGACTGACTGTGAGACTCACTAGCAAGTGAGCGTACATGGGGAGGGACCATACTAACAGCAGAAGGTTCTTCAGAGTATAGAACAGAGCAGCATATGGAAGGAGACGGGCTAATGGGGACAGAGGCATCCAGCAAGATGAATAAGCTCTCCCACAGTGAAGTTACCAGAGCCTCAATTCTACTCCAAGCTGGAAGACAGAATGAGGCACAGAAAGAGTAATGAATGAGATGCATGCAAAGCTGCATTACTGGGCTGGAACAAATACCGGACTGGGGGAACAGGAAACCAGTATCTGCGGTGAACAGCCAGGACAGCAATGTGAGGGGCAGTCAACTTTCCAATCCTGCTACAGTGAGACTCTACCCACCCTGCCCCACACACGCTGAAGGAGAAGGACCTGGGAAAGGTGTTGTCTTTAACATATGGTAGATACTCCAACTGGAACTTCATTGAAGTCTACACTGTTCAGTCGTTTGAGAGTCTAGAGATACTGGCTGTGTTCCTATACAGGTACATTTGTAACAGAACATTCCAGATTTTGCCAGCCTGGCTTCCTCCAGAAGGTCAAGCAGAATCAGATAATTATACGTAACAAACTTTTAATCCCTATTGCTTTTTCTTCATTGAAGAACTGTGACACTGCAAGGGGCTGCCACTCATCTATAGATGTGACTATGCCTGCACTCAGTTTTAGTACCCTGAGGTTTGCACTTGCTGAGAAGGTATTACAGAGCTGCAATTATCATCAGAGCTGCAGACTAACAGCACAAGGTACTTAATTGTCAAGAGGCAAAATTCTCTGCAGGACAGAGGTTGATTAGACATCAGCTCTCCTGGATGTCTGTAAATACCACAGAAATGAAACAAGCCTCCTACCTTTGTATGGGCTCCCATCTCGCTGTCTCAGCAGCGGGCCAGACAGCCACTCCTTTCCTTCTTGCTACTTGCCCTGTTTGACAGGGAGACCCCCCACACACGCATGAGGTACAATAACAAAACAGTTTATGCACAGCTGTGCTCTGGAGGTTCCTCCTGAAGGCAATCTGAAACACCCAACAGCCTCTCTCATCCCCGTTAGCTGTGAGGATAAGGTAAGAGAGGGAGAATACCACAAGAGACCTCTCTATCCCACTGAAGGATCCGCACACTTCCTGCCTGCTAAGAAACAACTCCAACTATAGGAAAGAGTATGAACACGAACAGGATTTTATTTCTTTTTAAATTTTGTTTGGCTACATGACAGAGACTGCTTTAGTCCATTACCCAGAATCAGAGCAGCTCTGCTAATATTTGGAGGTGAAAATTCCAGCTGCTGCAGGCACAAATCAAGATGTCTCAGACAAGCATACAGCAAACAGCAGATGAGTGGAAGAAACCTTACATAGCCTTACTGCCTCTGCTGAGCTAGTGGGCTGTTTAAGAGAGCCCAACTAGTCATGTCTTCCTTACTTGTCAAGTGAAGGAACAGAATTTGGACACCCTTTGAAATGTCATGAAGTGGGACTTAAATTACATGGCTGACATTAAGCTGTTTCAACAGAGCAGCCCGAAATCAATGGTTGAGGGAAACAGGAAGCAGTCTGCAAAGCCAACCTGATGGTGGAAGGGAGCATAGGAAAAGGTGTTAAAGCAGAGATGTAGACTAGGGCAGAGCTACACTAAAGAACAGCAGGGTCTGGAAGAGGAGGAAGCTAACAGAAGAATTTGAGGGAAGCAGTCAGAAAAATAATGCTGTCAACACAGGCTACTTACGTGAATGGATAAACCATGGCAGCTACTGAAGGTTCATCCCGGGAGCAAATATAATCAAAGTCCAGCATTCCTTGCACAGCCCGTGTCTGCATCCCCCAAATGATAGCTTTGGTGTGACGGCTGAACAGAGTTGTAGCTTTACCTGCTCAGAGAGAGAGGGGGAAGAAACAAAAGACATTCAAAATGCACATCTGTGTAAGACAAAAGCTCCAACTTTGCCAAATGTCTGCTGAAAGTCTCCCAGACCAGCATATTGCCCTCCCTCCAAACTGAGCCCAACAGGTGAACTGCAGGATGTAGTAGCCACACTGTCCAAATTAAGGAAGAAACTGTAGATGAAGCAGCATCCCCCTTCCCAGGATTCTGAACACAATAGCCAGGTTTTGGGTTTCACTAAATGAGCAAGTGCTTAACCACAGGGTGGGGAGCTGGTGTAGGAGGGAGAGATAAAAGTGAAGGCTGCCTCTTCCTCTTCTCACATGGGCCATTCCAGATAGTTTTCCACATGTTCCTCCCAGATAGTTTTATTCTGCAAGGCTGAAGAGGAAGGGAACTTTGAAATTTATTTATTTGTGTACGGCCTACAGTCTGGGAGAACCACAGGAGATTTGCTTCCTATGTTTGTTGGGGCACCACAGTAGGATGATAGGAAATCAAAAGAAAAGCAGGAAATGGAGGGGACAAAGAAAGCAAGTTAGCTCTACATACTCAGCTTTTGTTTTCAATTTTTTTTGATGACCAGAATCCAACACAAACCTGATGGCTCCAAGAATTTATATATGGCCCCAAACTTGGCTTCAGGGGACAGAGTCACAGGAAAGGCAACACTTCAGATAGTGAGGATGGACTCTTTGCTTAAAGTATATTTACACCACTTGTCACAGCAGAACATTGAGTTCCTCCCTGACTCCAGGCAGAGTTCATTTTAAAACCCTTCAGAACTCCGAGCTGATCCAACTGCTGATGCCAACTCGATCTACCACTAATTCCTTTTTGGCTTTGAAACAAAGGTAAACAGCATTAGGGATTAAACAGGATACTGTTGTTCTGGCTTTAACAAGAAATCAGTCACAGTGTTCCAACCCTACATGTTCAAAATTTAGATGCACTGCCACATGACTTATTAGGAAACTGCCTACCCTGAAAAATTCTAGTTATCTTGCAGGTGCCTGCAAGGAGGTAATATTAGCATGCACAGAAACAGGAAAATGCAGGCCCAGAAAGGTGATGCTATTTGTCCGAGACCACACAAGGAAGAATCTGAGCGTTCCCCTTCTACTGTCCCTCGACTTAGGATACAGGAGATGGCTTGAAACTCTACTTTGACCCCGATTCAGCAGTTTATTCTCCTCCAGCACAGAGCTCAAGAGAGTGCTTAAAGTCCCCATAACTTCACTGAGCACAAGCTTTAATGGTTTGCTGAACTGATAAGGCAACAAGAACATTTAGTTCATTTGGTGACTCTTCTGTGCCCTTCAAGGCTCTTAAGCAGGGCACCTGCGCTATTTTGTTTCCCTTTGAAACAAAATGCCAGTTATTAGGAATGGTTTGCGATTCCTTCTTTTTGAAAGCAAAGAGAACAGAGCTTTTCACAGTATGCCTAGGTCTGTTTTTCTCTGGAACAACTGTGGGGGAGAAGGGAAGAAAAATTAAAGTCTGTTTGAGACCTGTCCCTCTCTCTCCCAGAAATAGTAAGTTTTTGTGCAAAGGAGTATGTGATCTGCGCTTGAAAAAACAGATGAAAAGTTCATGTGGTGATAGCTAAATATGCTGGGCGGGAGGGAAGGACCAGACAACACTGCAAACTTTTGGAGAGAAAAACAGCAACAAAACCAAGAACTAAAAAAGTCAGCTGCCAGCAAGGCCAGGCACACTCAGCTAGTCACACGTGTCCTACCTGAACCAGGTCTTGAAGCTGGGATTGAATCTGTTAAAGAGAGAATCACTCATGCAACAATATGACAGTTGGCTGCTGTCATCCCAACAGCAGGGCACCTGTGGTGGGGTGCTCCAGCTTCCCTCCTCCCCACAGCACTCAGGCCTTTTGGGTTTTGCTTTTGTTAAAAAACAAGCTAACTGGAGCACTCTCCACTGTACTGCCTCTCCAAATATCTGGATATCAAATTTTGCATTTTACTGTCTAGGTACTTTTTGCTTATCCCAGCACAAACACATTTCAGGTTCAGGTGGCAGTTCCTTGCGCTGCAGGCTCCATGGCACGCACATTTTCAATGTCTTTTTGAAGCACTGCTCATGCAAAATTCTATGCGCAATGATTAAGAGAGCAGTAGTGGGGTTTGTGATGATTTTCACTGAAACTTAATCTGGATCTTGCTGTCATCATGCCATACTGTTGTAAATGAGACCAGTATCTCCTCACATTCAAGGGAGGAGGACCAGGACATTATCACATCCTCTCTCTGCCCAATTCTGCTGTTGTTTTATCCCATACAACATGCTCTTACCCAATAAGGTTTCCAACAAATACAAGCAAAAGGCTGCTAAAGCTCTTGCATATCACCATGCTAAAGCAGCTTCCTACAGACTTCAGTAAAAAAAACCAAACAACCAGAAACTAAAACAAGGTAAAAAAACCCAACAAAAACACATGAAACACCACACAGTAACCTCTGACCCTAAGTGTGAGGAGTATGTTGCAACTGCTGGACTGACTGACAGTAGAGTGTTCATCCAGGAAGCCGCAGCATATACCAAGAAGGACTCAATACCTACAATGTTCCAGCAGCATCCCATGGGAGCAACCCCCAGGTACTTAACTGGAAAGCAGGCCTCAGTTCAGCAACCACAGCACAGACACTCTAACCTGTTGTCCGCTGGCCTTGTCTAAGGGGACGTGGGAAAGCTGGAGTTCACTAACTCAGCTGTTCCCTTCAAAGGAACATCGCAGATCAAGGCAACTCTGACTCACCTTGTTTGAGCTAATAGCACAAGTGACAACATTCTAAAAGCACTTAACTAAATTCAGAACTAAGACAGGTACCACAAAATTGCTTCCCTTTATAGCCAGAAAGTGTCCACTCCACATTCTGTCTTTTGGAGCAAAACAAATCTGCTAGCAATCATTTCCAATGCTGGACTTACCAAGAGGTGCTGTTGGTTTTGCCTTCTTGGCTGGAGCAATATCATCTGTTTTGGACTCTGAGAAGGAAGCTGTTCTGCTTGGTGCTGGAGTCTGAAAGATTCAGAAGCCAAGTCAGTAAGGGTCAGCGTGCCAGATAAGGCCTGGAGCATGTAGGAGGAGATAGCCACTTTGGCTATGCTAGTCTACAAAGGTGACCAAAGAAAGTTAATTTTGAGATAGAACCATTTCAGTCAAGTGAGGGAAACTCCTAAATGACCAAGTTCTCAGTAGATGCAAGAGTCACATTGTTGGTTTTGAGGGATCAGATTTTCTGCACAAGTGACGTGGACGTTGGGAGGGCCCCTCCTGACAAACCATGCAGGCAGAGTCACTTTAGTTTTCTTAGAGCTTTGTGCAAATACAGTGGTGGCCAAGATCTATTTTTGACCTGTGCAGACAGGGTAAGCTGCCTTCAGGAGGCTCCTCACAAGCGTTCCCCTTTCATGGAGGAAGGGACTCACCGAAGGGCTGCCGCTGGCGTTGAGGAGAAAGTTGGCAGTGTGGGCTGCAGCAGGCGGTTGGTTGGGGATAGGCCGATGGCCGAGCGCCATGCCCACAATCGCTGTCATGTGAGTCTCCGTGCCAAAAACATGGATGGGGATCCCAGTGGTCTTCCCTGTGTATGCATACAAGAACAGTCAGCCTTGGGGGGAAAAGGAACAAGTGAGCTTCTGCCGAAGTGAAGCATTTAACCTTGAAAAAGCTCAGCAGAACACAGGTGGAAGGAACAAGATGCGAGAACAAAACTTAAGGAAATGGTTGGTCCTTACCAACTTCCCCCATGACACGTAATCCTTCCTGGTAGTTCGGGCCCCCTCTTCGCACAAAGATCCTCACCTCATGCTCCTTCAGAGGGCCTTGGTAATCCTTAATTGCTCTCACGATGCCCTAGAAAAAAACCATACAGGACAGGTGAGCTGGGCAACCCCATGTTTACCCTGTCCCATCATCTCAGGAACTCCTGGAAGAGATGCACCGTCAACCTCAGCACAACAATGACCTGGGGAGAACGGCTTGGGGTTGATGACTGTGGGCATTTGCTGATACTTCAAGAGTCACTTACTTTAAAAGTGGCTGCTACATTGGTGAAGTTAGCAATGCTGCCTCCGATGATCAGGATTTTACCTGAAGGAAGAAACATGCATAAATAAAACTGTTATAAGAACACAGTGTACTGTAAGATCATGAAGTAGTTTAGGACATAAAGTGGAACAGTGCTGCAGTTCAGACTAGCCAGTAGTTCGCAGTAAGTTGTGTTTAGCAGAGCCTGGAAGATAAGAGCTTTGTATGAAGCAAGAATTTTTCTGATAAGAATCTCTCAAAACCACATTAGCTCCAGTCTCTGAGGCAAGAGCTGACAGAAATCCATCACTATTTCATATGGAAGGCAGCAGTACATTAAAAGCTCTGCCAGGGAGGTCTAAGCATAGTAACAGCCCAGATTTGTTCATTTTTCCCCCCCATATGCAGCTTCACAGCTGAGCAGCTTTGAAACTGCAGCAGCTGCCTTACCTTCAGGGTGCTTCTCTCGTGTCATGAGGGAGAGAATAGTCTTAGCATAGTCATAGGTCTGTTGCTCACTTGGGGCTCCGGAGTATTCCCCATAGTTAGCCAGTTCATTCACACCCCCCAGGTCACAAATGGTGTCACTGTTATAAAAAAAACAAACCCAAACATTATTTAAGAGATTAGTTATAATTTTTGATCACTATAAAGGTCTTAATAAAGCATCTCAAATTCCTGTGGAAATGGGACTTGTAACAGAGAGATCATGCTGTCTGCTGAAAACAAAGCTGCTCTCCTGTCGGTGCCAATCGTGATTAATCTTGTTATACTTCCCAGATATGATGGGAACTCAGTGACTACCACAGCAACAATGTTACCATAAACACCTTTCCACCAGCTTTTTCCTTTCCAAGTCAAAAAGAAACCATATCTCAACCTCCCAGAATTAAATTATCTCTAAGGGACACTACGTTCCACATCTCAGTAAGAAACCTGTGCAGTATCTTAATTCTGAAAAGGTCTCAAGCAGTCACGGCATGGGAAAGATCGCTTTAGAGGAGTTTCCTTTCCAGAGGCTGCATCAATTATTTTCTTAAAGCACTGTAAATCCACCCCCCTCTCTGAAAACCTTGTTCCTGTTACCTGTAAACCACAGAGGCACCACCACCAGCCACCATGGTCCAGATCCTGCCTTTGGGGTTGAGAATAGTAAGTTTCAAGCTGGCTCCGCTCTTTGCATCCAGATCAGCAATGTAGGCTTCCTGCAGACAAAGCAGCACACAAGTTAAACTTCCTTCTGCATCCTCCTTTTCCAAACCAGAGGGTTTGTAGTGCTGGGCCCATTTGGACACACAGAGCTCCCACATCTCCTCTCAAGGGCAGTTGAGGGGACAGCAGAACTACAGACACCATTTTTGTAAGGGACAGAGAACCAGCTTCATCTCTCAGGGGGCAGGACTAATTCGTGTTATGTGTTGTCCAAGACAGAGCACTGAAATTGGACTGGATGTAGACAGCTTATGCCATTCTCTGTAACAAATTCTAAGGAGATCAACCTGAGCATATGCTCAAGTTTTGATTCTTGGTTGGAAAAAAAAAAAAATCATAGCCAAAGAATACACTGTCTTTATAAAGTCTGCTGGCTTGTCTCTTGCTTGTCCCAAGTGAAGTCACAAGTGATTGCTGTAAATAAATTTGATATTACTTCATTTGTAGAGTGCAGATCCAGAAGCAGATTTTTCCTGTTTGCACATGAAAAACTTTGGCAATGCAGCCGACTGTTGGTTGTGTTTCACTAAGCTGTACTACACTGAACACTGGTCTTTTCCTCTGTTGCTCAGCCAGCCTGGGAAGCTCCCGGGTTTCATGGTTCCACATGCAACAGTCAAAGAATCAAATGCCCTTGAACTGAAAAGTCTTGTTCTGACCTTGTCTGGAGACTGAGACAAGAAGTTTAAAAATCAGCACACCCATGGCTATGCACTCTCTTGCTGTGCTGCAGCCAAGAACGTAATCACCGAGAGCTGTAATTTGGCTCAACGTGGTGTTCCTGTATCACAGTGTGCTTGCCTGTTGAGAAGCACTTCATTGGGAGTTCATTAAAATTCTCAGCAAACACACCAACGTAATAACCTTCAGACTGACTTGCAGAGGGATGATTCAGAGACAAAAACTGAACTAATCCTTTTAAGAGCAAATTGAGTTAAGTGTTGGCATCCAGCAAGCTAGATGGAGAGAAATAGCTAAATGGATTTCCTGGCCATGTTACAAAAACCTTCCCCAATTGAAGCATAATTATTAAAATGAAAAAGTCAGGACATAAATCCTTTTGGAGACAGCAGAACAGTCACCTGGAATAAGTAACAGCACAATGAAGGAGAGAACTCTAAAAGTTTTCAAAGCTGCTGTATGAAGCAGTGTTTACGCAACCCGCAGTACAAACCCAGGGAATTCTGAGAGGAAACGGGGATTTCTAACTTCAACACAAACAGTTTGCCTGCAGGCCTTTTCTTCGTCATCACTTTTCAGGAAAACAGGTGTATGAACATCTTAACTTTTCACTCTGAAGTTTCAGAGATGGCAATTATTTTCTCTGGATTCATACTCGCAGGCAGGTTTTGCACACAACTGCTGCTCTGCTCTCAGAAACTGTAACTGAAACACTGAGGCAGCATCAGCTGCCACAAGGCTGTCAATAATCAGCGCTCCAACAAAAAATAAAGATACTGACAGGGGAGCGAGCAGGCAAGAACCATACAAGGAAGACTAAACAAGTGCAGAGCTTTGGCACATAACTGAATGAAGTTAAATATAAGCCTCCATTTAAAAAAGTAAATACTGAATTAAAGAAAAGAACTGAAACAACATCCAAGCAAAGAGGGAATGCAATTGTAGTTCAGAGCACGATGAGGAGAAGTCCTGGTACTACAGCACACTGCACAAGTTCTTATCATGAATGGCAATGTCAAGGTACTTGAAACACAGCAACAAAACCCAGAGGAGAGGAAAACCTCAAGGACATACAAGGACAAGCAATGAGGAATTTATCTTGTAGCCCACAATAGAGGGATTTGGGGCAGAGAGGGTTGTTACTTGCCTCTGGGTAAGCTTCCCTGCCAAAGGGAGGGGGGAACTCCACATCCCCCCATTTCACTTTGCAGATGTAGTCAGCAGTCGCATCAATCTTTGCAGCCAAATCAAGGATGTAGACACCATCATTATGCACCACTGCATTTGAAAAAAGTATCAGAATTAGCTCTGTACAAAGACACGTGTTACAGATTTACTTATAAAATTTGATACCATACAGAGATCATTACAAAAGCCGGGTCACCCTTGTTCTCCTTCCTCCCCATCGGTCAGTTAGTTGTATTTAGCAAACCCAGCAAGTTCCTTTAAGAATTAACTTGTGACCATGGTCATGGAGCAAGCCCTGGCTCAGGTGCTGTTTTGTTCTGATTCAACAGAGCAATTTTTATATTCTTAAGTTCTGACTTAACATCCCTTTCAATGGAATTTTTCATTCCCATCAGAAAATTAGATAACAGAACACCTGTAAGCAGTCCTCATTTTTGATTCATTCAAGTAATAGCTCCAGTACACATCCTAGTCACTTTTGTACTTCTTTTGCATATGCCACCTAGAATTGTTGCAAACTACATAAAACAGAGAAGGATAGAGTACCCACTTTAATGTTTTAGAACAGAAAATCCTGCTCCCAAAGATATCTGTTACCTATTGGATTGATCTCGAGGTATGTGAAATATAGATCTTCATAAAAGTTGAAGAGGCCACAGATGAAGCTAGCCAAGATGCTGTAAACAAAATTTTAACACAAGTTCATTAAAGCAACCAAATATAAAGCACAGCCTGCTCTGCTTCATTTTTATTAGTGGCAATCTACAAATCTACTCCGTATCAATTTCTTTCACTCTCATTCGTCTTCTCTGGCAGAAGTCTAGGTGATGGCTCAAGGAAAGGAAGACCTTGATGACTCATCTTAATTACACTCCAAACTCTGCTGAGAACATAGTTGCTCACAACTGTCATATAGATGTTCAGTCTGTTTAATCTCACCAAGAGACAGAAATACATCGCTGTCTCTCACTGTCAGATACGCATCTTTGTCAGAACTAAGCTTCGATAGCCAGGATGGGGAAGAAGACTGCAGTAAACTGTATTAGTGACAGGCTTCTTCAGCCTTTCAGTGCTGAACAGTGCCATCAGTGATTACCTTATGTTTGGAAAAATCATGACTCATGTTAAGATAACTAGCTACAGGCATCTGATTAAAGGAGAAGCAGAAGCAGCTCCAAGGTCTACAGATAAGCCTGCAGTAAATGTAGGAATAGCAGCAGAATACCATCTTAGACTAGGCCAGAGTAAGGGAGAGTACATTTCTGAGTTAGCAATCAGATTCATATCTTATCACCACTTCTACTAAATAAAAGAAACTCTTCTATGCTGGCACGAAGGATCAAAATTCAATGCATGTCTCAAACATCTCAGAGGTCAAGACTTCAGTAGACTGAGAAGTGCTCCTGTCAAGCGAAGGCTCAAAGCACTACGAACACTTATTTTGAGTTTTACAAGAGGCTCGGAAAAGGTCAAAGAACTTGGATTTAGGATGCATGGCATATTCTTAAGAGCAGCAAGAAGGGCAGGAGAGCAAGCTTTAGGGTGAAAGCGAACAAAAGGATGTTGCACTGAAATAAAGCAGAGGAGCTTCTGGGTGGCTGGTCATGCCCGGAACTGGGCATCTGTACTTACTCCTTTTTATTTGCCGGTGCATGCTTTAGAAGATGTTTCTTTACATCCGATTCACTGAGCTTTTCATCCACTGCCACAAGCAACTTCTGAGCTTTGGCATCAACATCTCCCACATCCACACCCCCTTCGTGGTGGAAGAGTACGTAGTCTCCCTCACGGGCAGCATATATGCACACATAGAACTCTTCCTCCTGCACCACAGACCCAGGCACAAGCATTAGCAAGTCACACCCAGGGAAGACCTTGAGGAAGAGGCTCTTGTGTCAAGGAAGGGACAACTCAGCACACCACTAAGCTTTCCAAGGAGCAGCAGCATTGGAGCAGCCCAGACACCCCCCAGGCTGTACAGGTTGTGCTGGCCTGGGAGCGAGAGTGGCAGGGCCCAGAGGGCTTCATCCCGGTGAATCGTGCCAGGGACAACACTTTCAATTTCTGGAGAAAACTGCTCCTGTCTTACACAACAGAAGTGTAAACGGAAGTCCTTTCTTATGTGTACCAAAAGCACCTATATCATAAGGTAATTATACCCTTCCCACAAACCATGGCGGAGTACAAATATTTCACCAGCACAAATTGAGGCATTTCACATCAACAGTTTGTTATCCGCACTCAGGAGTGCCAGATTCAAGGAGCAGTGAGCTGCCTTTTCCCAACCAACTTGGTCCCTCTTGGTGATCTGTGCCAGCAGAGTAACAGCAACCAACATGATTATTAACAGCTCTTTGCATGGGCTAATGCTGTGCCTGTACACAGCTCCAACCACATGCATCGACACTGTCAGCTTAACAGCACACTCCCAAATTCTGGTTTCTCCACTATACCATCCATCTAAGCTGCATGCAAGTCAAAAGAGGCTTAAAAGCACTTATTAATGCTTTATTTGGTATACCAACCTGTTTGTGAGGGACAAAGGGTTCAATCAGGAAATTCTTTAGGATTCCCTTAGCATTAGCAATCTGTAAGCAGAAAACAAGACAGACACCAATAAACACTTGTCCAATATCCACATTTATAACAGCATAAAGCAAGCTTTGAGAATTAATCAACACTGCTCTAAAATCACTTCCTCCCAAGCATCTCTCCACTGTGTTCCCTGGGGAACCATACTCCTCCCTCTCCAGCACAGCATCAAGTACTGTCACCGCCAGACACGCTGCTGTACCACTCCAGATATCTGAACTTCATAGGTTACAGGAGTCAGTCACCTTCCCCTTTCCTAACAGGACAGATGGCTATCAGAATTGCACTCAAATGGCTGCTCTTCATCTCCCATCCCAGAGAGAGCACCTTTACAGAGCACTGCTTAGTGCAGTGTGAAATGGCGATGCTTGAGCTGCTTCTCAGCACTTTGAAAAAAATCAGAAGTGAGGGAACTCCTGAGCTAGACAGTGAGCGGCAGGAGCACTCGCCCTGGAAGTGGTGTCAGTGAGCATGGAAGAATAAGAGAACCCTTTAGCCTCTTCCTACAGGGACAGGCAGCTACAGCAAGGTGCCCGAACTGTCCTGCATAGGCACTTTCCTGCTATCCAAAACCCAAGTTTCCTGGCTCAAGGGACACTCCTGCACAGATACCCCCTGCTCCTGAGGACACTGCTTCAGGAGCAAACATCATTGGCCGCAAGTCCTTGACACGGTCCTTCCTTTACACATGGTTGTTGTATTGTGCTAAAGAAGAGATTTCAACATCCATCGTTTTCCTGATGGGCAGGCACACAAGATGCAGTTGCCTGCTGTTTCATAATGGCCTTCAGGCAAACCTCGCTGGCTCGGCTGCACAGCTTGGCGCTGGAGCCAGCAGCAAATCAATCACAGCAGGGCCGAGGCATCACTTTCCTTGAGGCAGCAGAACTCTATCAGCTCCTGCAACACAGCAGCTGGGATGGCAGGCGTTTCTTTATCATTAGCATTGCGGTGTCATTCCCAGGAGAATAAATATTACAAGCCAGCACTGAGTTAAAATAAGGACTTGAAGTAACACTCAGTTGTCAGCCAAAACACACTGGCTGGCTACAATAAGAGGACAATTTTATGACAGCTTTTATATTTGTCTGGTTAAAGCTGCCTTGGGTATTAAAGTGAAGCAGCTATGCCAACTAGACACAGCATTTGAGCTATCAACTGCTGACTCCCAGGTGGAAGGGATTTTCAAAATGGCACTAATTCCTGCTGAGCTCCCGCCACACAGGCCCTACATGGCAGACCTGGACAGCCGATGGCAATAGGGAGCACCGAGCTCTGCTCCCTTAACAAGGGGTGTCCTTTATTAGTGCTCATTTACCAGCAGAAAGCTTACATGTGGGACAGTTTCTTGCTTGCTTTGGCATCAGCATACCGTGCTTTTTAAACCACCGTAAGCAAGAGAAATACCTGCACACCAGCTCCTATCACGCAAGCAGGTAGAAAAGACCAAATAAAAAAGTCTTATGTTTTTGTTGCTAAGGTGGCACTCACCGTGGTTTCCTGGCCCAGACGCTGTTTGAGCCAAACCTTCACCTGATCCAGAGTGAGGTTAATTCCAACCAGTCCAAGCTTCCCACGTCTCTTTATTAGCTGATCCGGCTTCACCACTAAACGCTACAAGATTGTGCAAGAGAGATTAAAAGAAAGAAGCATTAGAAAGTGATTTTGGTCAAGTGATTCTCTGCAAATAGTGAAACAAAAACTTAAATATGTTCTGTACAGCAAATGTTCTTGCAGAATTTCTTTAATCTCTTGACAAATCCATCTCCTGGTACAACATGCCTGCAGGTTGGGGTTTTTTTTGGTTGTTTGGGTTTTTTTTGGTGGTTTGTTTTTTTTTTTTTCACACTGTACTTTGAGAAGAGCTGCTGTATTTCTACTCAGACATGAGTACACATCAGAGACTGAGATGATGGTTTGTTTTGGCTTTTTTTGATGAACCTTGATAACTCTTTCAAAGCAGCTGTTAGGATGGGTTATATGTACTCACTTTCTGTAAAAAAAAACAAACCAACAAACCACACCACACTGAAAAGCATACAGCATCCCATCAGTTTTGCAAACTCTCTTTGTAAGATGCATCATGAAATTAATATTTCTCTGTGAGTAGAGGCTCATAAGGAGAAACTATCAGAGACACAGCAAGCACAGTCAGCTGCTTACAAAGCAAGCTCCTGCTGTCACTGCATACTGACACGAGACTGGCTGGGGCCAGGGGTCCTGCACACTGTAGTCAACTGACAGTGCCTCTCTAACTTACCTATGGAAAGCTGTTCCTAGGTAACACACACATTCTCTAGTGTGCAAATTCTTTTTTTTTTTTGAAATAAGAAATAGGCGCCGTTTTCCTATAGAGTTGATATGTCCTGGAACATCAGAATGTAACATACTGCAGTACAGAACACTGATTGTGGTCTTTCTGCTGGACCATGTAGCCCTTTCGAGCATTACAGAGCTCTGCCTTAAAGGACAGATATCATTTGTGCTCCCTTCTAGCTTTCTGCAAGTCTTTTTAGAAGGACTGCTGATATCTTCCAACAATTCACTCATGCACTTGAGTACGGAACATTTAATTACTTGGTGTAGGGCTTCTATCAGTCAGTCCATAAAGGACTGTGAAACATTAATGTTCTACCAACCAGTGACTTAATATAATTAACCACTGGAAAGAAGCCAGCTTGGACAACTAATAAAAAGAGCTCTGGGTATGTTTTCTCTACAGAAAGTGCATGGCCATGAAACACAGAGAGATATAAAAGATCTTGTACAGGAGGGGGGAAAAAAAAAAAAAATCAAAAGAGAAGCTTTCCCTAACATTTTGCTTGGATGCAAGAAGCCTAAGCAGCATCCTAACCAAACGTAAAAGCGGGCTAGCCGTGGAGAAAGACCTTCATGATTTCAGAAAGTACAGGTTTGAGAACAGGGACTGACATCTCAAGAGAGTCTTGCTTTGTCTGAATTAGCCTCGTTTGCCTTCTGTGTGGTTATTAGAAGCTTCTTGTTTGCAGATACCTCTGCTCATGTATTACACAGTCCTTAAAGGAATTTTATAATCAGGCCCCCTACAAGGTGATACAACAGCCTTGAAGCAAGGCTTGTTTCTTCATCAGTGTTGCAAATGAATGTTGCAGAGCAGCAGCAGCGACCGGTCCTTCAGGAAAGATCCAGAGCACAGTTCTGCTCACAACCTGCCACAGCACGACGTGCCGTGCCCCACCGAGAGCCGCTTGGGTGGGCAGAGGTTTGTCCGGGCTCAGTCACCACGGGAAGGCAAGTTGCTCTCCTTACCTCGCTCAGAAGCCAAGGGTGGTCCTGGGTGAGTCGCGCCCAGTCTGTGTCTGGGGTGACTCGGGCATACTTGAAACGGTTCTGGATGGCAGAAGATGTACAGATATACTTATACAAGAGCTCCTTCCCCGTCTGCTCAGAGATGGCTTTGGCTGACATGGCTACCTAATCTGAATTAAAAAAAAAAAAACACAAAAAAAAGCAGTCAGGAACAGAGTCCAGTTCTCACAGAGAACTCCCAATCACCTAGCTCAATGCAAACCCAAAGCAAATACAGAGCAGGGGATGTGTCTCCCTATCATAAATAAGGCTATAAAATTCACCTGATAAGAACTATTCATGTTGCTTAAAACTTCTACCCCATTCCACTGCCCTGAACACTATTTGGGTCCAGCCTTGCCTGCAGGGAAAGGCGTAATCCTTGCAGCTTGTTCCAGCCAACAGTGTGCCTTTACCAAACCTGTCAGCTCTGAGCACCCCCCACACCTAGGGGAGCACTCAGATAGGGCAACTTGTCTCAGACTACACAGTGGCCCAGGTTTGCTGTTGTGGGATCTATGTAACGCACCTACCATTTCTTCTTGTTCAGTACCAGGGACTGACAAGGCAACAGGAGAGGAAAACCCTCCCTCCCACTTGTTTTCTTATGGCATGCCACATTTCCAGTCTGAGCTTGACTGCAGGCAAATTAGCAGTCCCCCATACCTTTTTCTAAAGGGAAAAGAAAATGTTGCCAGTATTATCAAAACCAGAACACATTTACATCTTTTTTTTTGTTTCAGAACATAGATGTCTTGAAAGCAGGTTCACACCCTACGGAATAAGATGCTCAAGACAACAAAGAAGATTAAGGTAAGACAGTTTGGGGTATTTTTGAGAAAAATCATAAAAAAAATATAATTCCTAATTTCACATCTTTCCCGGAGATGGCTTTCTTTTCTTTTAAAGAGTATACTCTAAACTGACACAAGTAAGTGATTTCTGATCTCAAGGCTGTAACTTTTCTTTCTGATATGCAGCAACAAAGTCATAGGTGTCAAAGACACGTTTATTTTTAGCTGCAGTAGACATTTATTTAAAAGAATACTTCATTCCAGTTAACCTATCTGCATGTGTCAAACATCAGAACGGAGTCCTGCGATCACCCAGAGGTCAACAAGCGGTTTTGATTTTTCTGAGGGGTCAGACTGCTGACAGAGAAGCTCAGGCAGCGGCTCATGCTGCATTCTGAGTGACTGGAGGTCATGTCACCCTTCCCCAAGCACAGCCAGTGTGGCAGAAAACACAAAAAGCACACTTGGGATAGTTTCTGGGAGAGCTGCAAAGCAGAAAGGCACCAACACAGAAAAGAGCTCCAATTGCATCTGAGTATCTGGACAGTGAAGTGTTTGAACAACTCAATAAGACTGACTGCCCATGCCAACGCAAAATAGATGCCCCACTTAAGACCCACAGAAGGAAACAGTTTTAAATTCCACAGTTAACTTCTTGTGCTACCTTCCGGGTAATAACTGTTAGTAATCAACTGGGTTACTCATCCTATAAGCAAGCACAGAATATGCCAGGGAATAATTAACCATCATTAGAAATAAAGACCTTTTTCCCTAGAGCAGGAAGAAAGAGGTTTGGTGTCATCCTGTCATCCCCCACCTCCCCCCAAATAGACCAAACATTTATTCTACAGAAAAAAGTAGTAGGAGGCAGGTTGCATCCTCTGTGTGTCTCTAGAAGAAACAGGTTGGACTAAGTACGTATCATGATTGAAAGCTGTTAACGAGGCTTAAGAACTGGCAGTCAAATCTGCTGCTAACATCTTTTCAAATGCAATTCAAGTGTTAAAATAGAAAAGGAGAAGCTACAGAAAGGACAAAAAATGTTAAAAAAGTGTTCCTGCTTTCAGAGAATTATTATTATGTAAAACTCCAACATGATTGCAGTGCAGTTTCCAATTTAATCCCATTTCAAAACAGCATCAGGCAATGTTTCTGAAGCACCCTATCTTTCTTCATAGAATCAAAAACCTATTCTTGTCACCATAAACACTTGCACCTCATATTTAGTCCGCTAAAAATAACCCTGCTTTGTTTTTATTACCCCAGTGCTGAAGTCACCACAGCCTCAGGAGAGGGGAGCTCTTGTGAACAAGCCAAAGGAGACCAAGCCCATTTTGTTTGTCTGGCCCTGCAAAGCAAGACACACATCCTACCATTCGGACCCCCCTTCCAGTCCCCTTTAGCACAGCAACCTGCACAAATGCTATGCTGAGGCAGCTGTGTTAGTGTCATTTGCTGTCCAAGAGGCATTCCTAAAAATACATATTCAGAGATGCTGTGGGAATAGAGTTGTCTCAGAAAAACAGAGAGCCATTGAATTATGTCAAGTCCTGGGGCTACAAGCAGCCGTTCTGCAGTAACTTTAGAAGCAATCTAGAACTTCCATTGGGTGCTGCTAATTACAAAAGATGGAGTGACACTGAGATAATGTATTTATCTCAAGGCGAGGATTTATACACAGCTATCGGGAAACAAATAACAGCAGCATGTATTGGAAGAGGAAGCAGAGTCAGTGAAGGGGAAATGCTGGGGACCAGTGGATTAACCTCAAACGTGTTAGGAGTTGGAAGGCTCACTGCATAACCTTCTCAGTAGGCTGCAATTCTGGCTGCAAGCTAAGCATGGACACTGAAGTTGGGCAAGCGGTCATCTCTTCTTGGTGTTAAGCCACCACAGCTTTCTAGAAGGGTAGGAATTTTGATTGGGAAGAAAGGGAGGTGAAGGGGGGCAAAGCGTGTAAGTCTCAAGGGGAAGCAATCTGCAACAGGTACACAGCAGTGGCCAGACACATCGTAAGGGGGCTGGCAGAGGAACCGTGTGGTCAATGGGATGCAGACACGGCTTCTTGTGCTTCTTGCTGGGTATTTGCTGTACAAAATCCTGTCTAGTGCTGACTGCAACTTTCTGCCCATCTTTGCCCTGCAAATGCCACAAAACTGTAGGAGTGTAAGCAGTGTTGTAATCTGCATTAAAAATTCAAAGATTAGCAGAGTTGCTTTGACTGCTTAATCTTTATTAGCAAAAGGAAGCTGCCAGAGACAGAATGGTTTAACTACTAGAAACCAACTGAAGTTTGCCACATCAGACTAAGAAGAATCTCAAGTGGGTTTGCAGAACTGGTTTGTATCTATCCTCTGCTAACTGTGGGCAAGTTTCACAGTATCATTCTGAGACAACTTTTTTCCTAATTACGAGGCACTGTCTGTGCATCAGATAAGCATTGTCAAAAAAGAATACGCCAGTTTCTCTGACCAAAAGCTTACAGCTTTAAAATATGGTCAGTCAGCCACAGGCTAGCTACACAGGACAAGTTTCCAAAGCTACAGAAGGGGCTGTTCATTGGGCTAGTAGTTGGCAGTGCTGTAAGGGGAAAAAACCCCACCAAACAACCCAACCTTATTCTGCAAGCACACACAGACATAGTCAGTTCCCACAAACACCACTCTGCTACCTTGTCTTGACAGTTGCATGCACACATGCTACAATAAGTCATCTGTACTGTAGTGCTGAAAACTTTCCATTACGATTTTTTTTTTTTCTTTAAAGCAGTGCTATTTCTGAGAGAAAATCCTGTTCCCAAGTTACCTGCAGCTATTTATTTTGCCTGGTAGGAAGCCGGCATACCCTTGCTTTCAAAGCCCTTAGAAATCCATCAACTGCCTACTCTACAGTATGCTAAAGGCCAGTCCCAGAGAAAAAGCATCACATTTCACTGCAGTACAAGCAAATGGATAAAAGAAAACAGCAGATGTATTTCTCAATCTAAAAAAAAAACAACCCAACTTTTAAGTGTTTTTCATTTCTCCAGGGTGACACAGAGCCCCTGAACTATATTGCAGATCTTCAGTCCACATGAACAAATTAAAACAATCAAGCTGATGCTATTTATGCCAATGACCAAGATGTAATTGTCTGCAACTGCAGGAAACTGGACCCAGGACATCCCTCAGGTCTTATTAAAAACAGTCCTGGAAAAAAAAAAGTCAGCGGGAATAACGGTGACGTACATGGGATTACTTAAACCTGAGGGACACAAATCGCAGGGGCATTCCCACAAGGCACAGCACTCCGAAGTTGCTCATCTCTCAGAAACTTTTAACGGCCTTCTTCATGCCACTACATTCTGCTGCTCCCCTAGTTTCATCACCTCGTTTTTGCAATAACACTACTGGGGTAAAGAGAGAAAACCTAGAGGATTATTACAATAGCAGTAGATGAAAAATGACAAAGTCCTTGTGTCATGGCAACAGAACAGCAGGAATGAGGCTGTTCTGCCCTTATCTGCCCATGGTTCACTGAGACATTTCCTAATCATTAGTGAGTCTTTAATCATGCCCCTCACTCAGTTTTTCCGCTGCTCCAACCCTGCCTTTCTCATGGGATAGGCAGCACAAAACAATTGCTTCAGTCTGCTGAACTGTTAAGCTAAAAGATCAGCAGGAAAAAAAAAATCCATAGGGCATCAGCAATTCCGAACTGTATGTGCTCATGCGGGTCCCTCATCAACCAGAGAGACATAATCAGAGCAGACTCCACTAACTGTTTGCATCTGTTCTGCAAGCAGTGAGCAGGAGCACAGACTGCAGCTCACCACAGAACTAGAGGAGCAGAATCCTTGCCACTTCCTAAGAATAAGGCTGGTTAGGACTTTCATCTGTCATGGATAATCTTATTTTCAGTCATGCTTAGCACCTGCAGTACCAACCAGTGCTGACGAGAGTAATGGATGCACCCTGAAGAAAAACAGAGAGGGTGCAGGCAAAACACTAAGTCCCTTTCTCTGTACCAAATGCAAGCTATAGGATAACGTTCCCTGTTACTGATTCACTCCAGACACTGCTCTGTTCGTGATTCATTAGGTAAGACTGAACTGCAGTTTTCTTATGACTTTAGGCCCCAAATCTTGCAACCACCACACACAACGGTGGAGTCACGTCAGCAGCACAAAATGCCTTTTCCAGTCTGCTCTTAACGTGTATCCGCTGCTGCACAAGATTTAGGAGAAGGGCAGACAGAATGAACAGTTTCTAGCCTGCCTGCGATGATCTGCTGGTCATTCTGCGAGTTCCGTACTGTCCCTGCACTATCACAACCCTTCAGATCCAGTCAGTATAAACTGCCCTGCCCCTTCCTTTGAAGGGTATAGGATGGAAACACAGTTGGTTCCTGGCCAACAGTATGAACTGCCCTGCCTCTTCCTTTGAAGGGTGTAGGATGGAAATACAGTTGGTTCCTGGCCAAAGTCGCCAAGTGAAGGACAATCTACTGCCACTTCAAAGCATTTTCCACAGTACCTGCCATGAACTTCTCAGTTAAAACGCAGTGGATCATAGGATCCCAGGATAGCTCAGGTGAGGAGGGGCCTCAGGAGGTCCAAGTCCAACCTCCAGCTCAAAGCAGGGTCAGCTCAGGAGTCAGCCTGGGTTAGAAGGACCATTCTAGCATTTGAAGCACACTGGCCTTTACTTCTTAAGCAGAGGGAAAGAGCTCTGTTGAACGGACGTCACACACCTAGCCTTGGTTTGACGAGTGTGTTCCTGAAGCTGTAAAACAAACAGCTTCTCTGCAACACATCAGAGACCTTATACCATCATCCATCGCCACCGACTAAGAAAGTATTTGCTGTGACACAACTGCCCCAATACACTAGTGACCAGCTGAAGAGAAAACGCAATACAGTCCAAAGAAAAAAAGATGGGGAAACAAGAGGCATTCTTGACAACAGAACCCAGGTAAAGTCTCCTTCACTCCCAAAGAGATCAGATGACGTGACACTACTCAACACAACACAGTCTCCTCTGCAAGGGAGAAAAAAAAATGAAGACATTGATTTGGTTTATTTTTCTTTAAACCCTTTCTGGTCTCAGAGGTATAACTGAGCTTCACCAGTTTGTGTTCATACAGAACATGGCGCTCACCCGTGCAATTTACTTCAACGCAGATCAGTACTGTACTCCAATCACTCCCGAGCGATGCTTTTGCTGCGAGAAAAGGACTCCCTCTCCAGTGAAGACTTCATGCCCTCTCTTGAGAATTATGTCAACAAAACCACACTGTAAAGCAACCTTCCCCCTCCATCCCAGGTCATTTATTAACACAGTTCAAGATCAGCCAGTATTTTCAGCCCACAGCAGCATGAAGAGTTACGTCAGCTCCCACCTGGCAAACATACATGCCTTCATCAGAGGACAGAGAGAAAGCGCTCGAGGGAAGGGGCCCTGCAGCAGCCGGCCAACTTCACGGGTCAAGATACCTCAGCGCTGCGCGTTATGAAATGCCTGGCACCGTGCTGGTGTGATGCAAGCAGGTGCGCTCGCCACAGCGGCGAGCACGTTGAATGCCCAGCTCTGGAGAAGCTTCCCTGCAGACGTGGAACCTTTGAGAACAAAACAGCAGCCAGGGAGGGGAACAGACTACGAACCAAGTGAAGTCTGGCTAACAGAGAGCAGCAGACAGGCTCCAAACGCCCTGGTAAGCATCGAGAGCCAGAAGCAGGGTCTTTGGAACCCTGTCTTTAAAGGCCATCTTATTCTGCAGCCTTGGGGAAGGTCCTTAACAAGTTTGTTCCTTAAATCCTTCCCCACGTCACCTGCAGAGCAGACAGCAGCCATGCGTGCTCCGGCCCGCATTGGCAGGAGTCCCCGCCGTGGCTGTCCTTCCTAGCGGGTCCCGCTTGAAGCAGCGCTGGTGACGGTAGGAAGCGCACTGCTGGCTGGAGGATGGAGAGCACGCTGTCCGCCTGTGCGTACAGAAGTCTCGTGTGCAGAAAACTCTACAGGGCTTGAACAACAGCGATAGCCAGTGGAGCTGATATACTGAGCTCCAAACGCAATTAAGGAAATGAAACAGAGATCTACAAATAATATATTCAGGATGCACGTAAGTTTTCAGTCTTTAGACAGTATGGCAAATAACAAACATAGTTTAACAGAGAGAAAAGACAAGTCCTTACGGGAGAGGATTTCCAAAGCAGCAAGACAAACAGCAGGTGTTTGCAGGTAGCAAACAAAAGCGCTGGAAAACTGCCATTTCACAGCTGCTGGAACTGTCGGATCCATCCACGGGAAGCGAGAGAGACACGCGAGGCTATTCACCCTCCTGCTCCCTCCCGCTAGTAGGAGAGCCAGGACGCAAAGAGATCCCCGCCCGGGGGGGCTGCTGCCTCCACAACCCCCAGAAAGGGGATTTTCCTTCTGGAAAAGGCCTTTACGGATGAGGGATGAACAGAACNCGCTCCCCGGACTCGAATATTTTTAATTTTTTGAGGTTTTTCTTTTTTTCTCCCTCCTTAATTCTTCGGATAACGATAGAAACTTCGCCCCTCCCTCAAAGTCAGAGGCGGCGGCGCCAGGAGGGAGCTCCGCTTCTGTCCCGCACCGGGACCCTCTCTACTCTGCTCCCGCTCTACAGCGGGCTACCAGCTTGCCGTTCGGGCCACCGAGCCGGGCGCACGGCCCCCGCTCGCCCGACGGCCCCGGTCGGGGCCGTCGGGCGAGCGAGGGCCGTGCGCCCGGCTCGGTGGCCCCATGCGCTCTCCCCCAACCCCCCACCTGCCAGACCGACCCGGGTATAACCGGGCACAACTCACCTGAGCGCCCGTTCCGCCGCCCCGCACCCTCCCCGCCCCCCGCCGCCGCCTTTTGTTCGCTGCGGCGCGGCGCGGCCTCCCCCCCCGGCCCATCGGGCTACGGGCGCCGGCGCCTTCCTATTGGCTGCCGCCGGCGTCACGTGTGGCTTGCCTGAGCGGGCGGGCGCACGCCTATTGGTCGGTATTAGTGGGGCGCGGCCGCGGGGCATTGTGGGAGTCGTAGTTCCGCGGCCTTCCCCCGCGCCTCCCGCCCTCCGCCGGCCGTGAACCCCCGGGCCCCCGGTGGGGCCAACACCGCTGACGTCAGGCCGGAGCAAAGGGCTGCCGTCACGCCCTGCGTCGCCCGCCGGCGAGGAGAAGAGAGGAGAGGCCTTCCCTTGCCTGGCTCCGGGCCCACCTTGGGGCGCCTCGCACCGGAGCGACCCCCAACCCTCCCCCCCTTCCTCCCCCGGCCTGCACCGGCGGGGCCCCGGGCAGCCCGTCCGCCCCTTCGCACCGCACTGCACTGCCATCCCCGCACCTGCAGCCGCCGGGACGAGCCGGGCGTTCCTCCCCCAGCGCTGGGGCAGGCTGAGAAACCTCCCGCGGGGGTGTTGTGACTGCAGGGGCGGGAGGGGCCCGGTGGTGCCCACGGTGGGGAGCGGCAGAGAGGCCTGCTCGGGAACGGAGGATCACCGGCCTGCATCACCGACACCGGAGTGAGATCCCCAGGGATATGGCCAGCAGGTGCTTCTCACCCGCTCAGGGCAGCATAACACAGATCGGACCCCACAGACGGGAAAAAGAGACGTTTCTGAGGTGTTGCGAGGCCTCAGGCAGGACCCGCCATGCTGCCTCCCCGCTCCCGACTGCCCCGTTTGCTAACCAGCCTCTAACAGTGGACATCACGGCTCTTCCGCTTGCCAGAAATAGTCATTGCACATTCATTTTTTCCCTGGTATTTCCAACCTGTGACTAAAGCACGCATCAGCAACGCTAAAGGGAAGCACTTTGGGGTGGTCTCTGATGAGAGCAGATGGCTTTGCTTCAGAGGTGAGGTCTGCTGTGGTCCATAAGACATTGTCACCAGGCTGGAGCACAGGCCTGCAACAGCCACCGCACAGAGGGGGACTGTCTTCTTGGGAAGAGCATGTCACACCCAGCGGTGCCAGTGGGGAAAGTCTCTGTGGAAAACAGTTACCAAGGCTTGAAGTGTCCGAGATTCTCTGCCTGCCTCCCTGGGGACAGGGGTGTGTCACGCCAACCTCCCACTCCAAGGCTCAACTGGTGTTTGTCTCGCCACCCGCGCGTGAGACACCCTCCCTCCCTGCCTCCCTCCCACACTGTGGTGCTGCGCAGCCGCTCCAGCCCCGTCCCAGGAATCAGGGGAGCGAGGATGGGCCCTGCCATTCCTGAGCTGCATCCAGAACCCAGCAGCAGCCCTGATTTTCCCATGGTGAAGTTAAATCTGACAGGCCCCGAGCAGACTCTGCGTCTTTCTGGGCAGGACAGACACGCCACACCCACTCTGAGTCACTGGGCAGAACAAACTGCTTCAGACATCAATCTTGGCAGGGTCTTACCCAAGGCCAAAATCACGTCAAGACTAAAGTCGCTGATAGGAGGAGAGAACCAGCAGCATCTCTCATTCATCATTTGTTTGTCCAGGACTGGACACTGCAGTGATGAAACCGGTCCCAGGGGTGACCAGCAAATACCAACGAGTACTGGACACGCTTATTCCAGAAAGAGGCGGGAGCTACCCTGGCCAAAACCTTGTGGCGGGCAGTGGCTGGTGACCTGGCTGAGCAGAGGAACCTGGTCAGCCCGAGGTTCAGCAGTAACCCAGGCATTCACACGACCGCTCTTGCAGAGCCGTTGTACCAAGCGCTCCCACCCCACCTTTCTTCCTGGCCGTGGCTCCAGTGCAGGGCTTTGGGAACGCAGGTGTCAGAACAAACCCCCCATGGGCACTGGATGCTCAGTCGGTCGGACAGGTTGGGCCAGGAGAGACAAAGCACCGCCAGCACCCGCCATGCAGCCCCTTCAGTCAGAGCCCGCACGCGTTTGGGTGGAAAACCTGCATTTCCTTCCCCTCATAGCAGCGCGGCCCCTGCCCACGCACCTCTCCGTGGCCTCCCACGCCTGCCCTACTTACACCGCACCTCTCCCGCCCCCCCCGCGCCGCCGTGCTTGTGCGGACTCGCCGTGACCGGCCCGGCCGGGCCTCCCCCGCCGCCCCGCCGCGCAAACACGGCGAGCGAGCGGCCGTCCATTTTCGGCACCCGGCCCACGCGTGGCGCAGCCCCGCCCGCGGGTCCGCACGGCCGCAGGGACGCGCCTCCCCTCCTCCCCCCGAAGCAGCGAGCTCCCCTGATCGGGGGCGGGGGGCCCGGGGGAGCCGCGCTCGGGGGCACCGAGGAGGCGGCGGCGGCGCGGGAAGCGCTGTCGGGGCGCGGGAAACCTCCGCAGGCGCGCCACCGCGACGTCACCGCCTGGGCGGGGCTTCGCGCCGGAAGTCGGGCGGTTGCCCGGCAGCGGTTGCCAGGCGACGGCGGCGGCGGCGNGGGGGCGGGGGGGATGTGTGAGGGCGGCGGGAGCGGGCCCGGAGGCCTGAGGTGGCACTCGGAGGCCTGAGGTGGCACTCGGAGGTGGCGACCGCGAAGGGACGTGGGGGCGGCTGGCAGAGGTGGCAGCACGAAGGGAAGGGGGACGCGGAGGAACGTGGCACCCGGGGCAAGGGGAGGAGAGGCCCGCCGAGGTGGTGGCACGAAGGGAGCCCCAAGGGCGCCTGGAGGTCACTGGGCGAAGGGAGGTGACAGGCAGGGGTGGTGTGCGAGGGGAGGTGGCACACGGCGGGCAGCTCCAGCAGGCACAGCTCCGGTCTGGTGCGCTGAGAGAGGGGCTGCAGCGCCCGCGGCCCGGAGAGACGGCATAGCTGCAGCACAGGGCGTGTGTGAATATCAAGAGAATATTTTTTTTCAGTAAAAATGTTGTGTTTTTATCCTCATCCATCATCAAGATCTGTGTTGGGAGAGAGCAGGTTGCATCAAATATACGTGCTTGCACGCATTTGTGCTGCTGAGCCCAGCACTGATGACTTGTCCGTGTCTGCTGCGTTCCAGGCGCTGAAGCTGAGAGCAGGAGACAAGCACTGCCTAGTTGCCCGCTCAAAATGTTACCTGAAACTTGGAGACACAGAAAATTCCCTGAAAGATGCTGAAGCTTCCCTCCAAAATGACAAAACATTCTCCAAGGTAAACGGCATGAAGTGCCAAGAGTCTGGGGTGGCCAAGGACTGGTCTTTTATCTGTGAAACTCTGAAGGGTCTGGGGGACAGGACTGTGTAGAAACAGCTAATTCTAAACATACCCTTGACACTTTTATTGCTTTCAGAAAAGTGGAGGTGCTTAGTCAACAATTGAGAAAGAGTTCTAGGATTGGATTTTATTGTCTGCAGGTTGCGATAGCATAGGGCACTCACTTCTGCCTAGTGGGGAGGTAATTGACATTGCTGAAGCATTTTTTCCCCTCTTTTTTATTCTTTCTATTTTTTTTTTTCCAAATGTCATTTTAGGGGCTTTACCAGAAAGCTGAGACATTATATACCATGGGTGATTTTGAATTTGCGTTAGTGTTTTATCATCGAGGCTGCAGACTACGTCCAGAACTAGAGAAATTCAGGCTGGGTATCGAGAAGTCCCAGGAGGCAATTGTCAACTGCATCGGAAGTAAGATGTTTCATTTCATGACCCCTACAAGCACAGCCAGAAGCTGTTCGGTGGACAGCTGATGGCAAATTATCTCTGCAAGTGACCCACGGACCCCGCTACAAGAGTCTCTTTGCTTCTGGATTCACGTGCTCAGTGGCCATTCTCAGATGAAACCAGGAAGCACCAAAAAGAGTGCAGCCCTGTTCCTTTTTTCTTCTTTTTTTGGCTGAATGCCTATTCATGTACAGTGTCTTATAACTTCAGTTATATAAGTAAATTACAACACTAACTTAGATTTCCAAAGTCACCGTGAAAATGTTCTAGGTAATACAGAACAAAGCAGTTCATCTACTTACAGCCCTATGGATTACAGAATCCATTTTGAGATCTTTATCCTAATATTCAAAGTTCATAATGAAATTTGCCTTGCTACCTGAGACCGGCCTTCCCGAGATCCTGACTTTCCTCCAATTTACATTGCATAAGAGCAGTGAAACTGTTGACTCTTGCAATGGAGCACTGCTTTCATAATTGCTGGCTTAGATCATAGAACGGAGTCCTGCAGGAGGCAGGAAAGGCCAAGGACCCAGCGATGGTCAAAGCAAACGGAAAACTTGTCCCTTTTCCCTCAGTTTTTCTCTTAGCAACGCTGTCACACGCAGACAAGCGTGGACAGGACGTGCACCCGCTCTCGGGCACACAGCCATGCACAGAGCGACCTGTGCGTAGCCGGCAAGGCTGCTGCCGAACCCGCCCGGCCTGTTAGAGACTGCTCAGGTGGGTGCCTGGAGCCGGTGCCTGCGCAGCGCCAGGACACACCCTGCTGCACGCCCATACCCAGGGCCCTGATCCTCCAGATATTTAAATGCCTCACTCTCCCTGAAATCAGTTTCAAAATTTCAGCCCACCTCCAGCACCACAGGTTAACTTCATGCCCCGGCTGTGCAAAAGCCCGAAGCTCTTTCATACGTGATATTTCTTTAAAAAAACAGAGAAAGATTCTAGATGTGGCTTGCTTTCCTCTGTTACCGCTGCTGTCTGAGCTTAATACAAATTCCTAGATGTCTTTGCAACTCTCAGTTGAAATGCTTGCCGTGCTTGATATACTGAGCTAAGGGCTTTAAATGCATTCAAGCATCTGGGCTGTAGGCAAATGAACAGATAAAAAACAAGACGACATTTTTTTAATGAAGCGACAGCTCCTAAATGCAGGGGGAAAGAAGCAAGGAAACGTTAGCATTTGATCTAGATGTTTAAATGGTTGGGAAATGCATACACATTAACAGGGCACATTCCCAAAACCGCTTTACTGAATCTGCTTTGCTTGGCAGATTCAGAAGCACCTGCCTTCCATGATACACGTGTACTCCCAGTGCTGATCTTGGCCCAGTTGCCTTGCTGAAGGAAATCCTCCTACAACAGCCTGCGAAGCTCTTTCCTACAGCATGTGAAGCCCTTTCCTTCCTCTCGAACAGGCCAGAACAAAGAGCTAGTTTTCGCTCTTACCTCCACTGCCAGAGTGCAATCTGAACTGGGTGTCAGTGAAAATAAAATGGGAGTTTTGCCCTCATGTCAGCACACAAAAACTTTAAAATAGTTCTCTGTATTGTTGGATATCCTTGTGCTGAGAGCTTTCCTTCCATCTTAAACTTCAGCTGTGATCCCTCAGAAGAACCTGCCATCCTTTTTCTTCCCCTGTTTCCATGCAGGATGTAGCATGGCTCTGTCGGAAATCTGCACTGTGATGGGAGCCCCCTGGTGCCATGAGAAAATAGTAATTAAAATCCTGAGCTTCATCTATGAGCTGTATTCCCTGCTTACAGAACATACCAACATCCACATATGAAAGATTTAGTAGAAAGCTTTATTTCAAACTGGATGTTATAGGCTTGGCATGTTTATGCTCATTTTAATTTCTAAAGCCTCTGCACTGCTATTCTTGACCACTAACAAGTGTTTTTCTCTGTATTTGCAGGTCCATCCTCAGTTAAACTGGAGAATAAAGAGGATCTGTGCTTTATAAGCAGGCAGGCAGAGGTACAGTCTGAAGAGCTCTTGCTTGAGAAGCTAACTAGAGTTATTACAATGCTAATACTTTCTGAAATAGGCATTAGAGGATTCATAGTTTCTGCAGCAACGTGGATGGGGATTCGGCTGGTCTAGTGAAGCGCCTTCTCAGCGCAGGAAGAGCACCGATCCATTTGAGAGTATTTATGCACCTGCTTTTAATGTGGTTCTGACTCAAGGTACACAGAATTTAAAGGAGAGGCAGGGAAGAGCAACCAAGGAGAAACAAAGCCCAGTCTGAAATTTCTCTACCAGCCTGACTGTTTCTGCTGGGTGTTACTGATCACCCCTCAGAGGCTAATAAGTAACAGCACTGAGGTCGGAGCCAGGGTACATTTATCTACAATATTTACTTTGGGTTTACCTGATGTTTAAGGTTCACATTTTTGATAATGGACACTTTCTCAATTGCTTAATTTTGGGGTGGTCCACTGAAGTAGTGCCTCGTTCCTCCGAGATGCCAAGCCACGTTTCCCTTTGAAGTCGGTGCAGTGAGTGGTCATTGCTTCTTTCAGCTGGAATTACAGGTAGTCAGTGGTAAAAATAATTTGGGCAAAGGAGCCTAAAGATTAGCACTGTAATTGTTGGGATTTTGGATGTGAAACTTTAGAAATACCCTCCTGATGTTTCAGAAGCCCTGGCTGTTACAGTCTCTGTTTCTAACAGAGACTGTAACAGAGACCAACCTAAACCATTCTATGATTCTATGATTCTTTGACCGTGGACAGCTAGACCTGCCTTTCCCACAGCACTGACCAGGAGGCCCTCCAGAACTGTGACACCGGGGCAGAACTATTTCTTGCTCTTACTATAATGCCCCCTCCTGTTCTTGGAAGTGAGGGAGCACAACTGGGTGCAAAATTTCAGTTGCTCATGACCATAGCAATTGGAGAGACACTGGCTTCTTGCTTTTATTTAAAAAATAAGGTGGCTTATATGGAGTGTAAGCAGAATTCTGCTAATACTTGTGTTGCCCACTAATCTCCCCCAACTTCCTTTATTTTTCTTGCTGTAGAGCAAAAAAGCAAATCAGAAACTCCAAATCAAACTGACTAAGGATCAAAAATGGACAAGGAAACGGGAGCCTGTGAGGAATCCAAAAACAGAGCGACAGCTTCTTGGAGAGCTTTATGCTGACAAGGCCTTCCTAGAAAAGTTGCTCAAGGATGAAGGTCTTTCTCCATTGTATTTAACTAAATGTTCCTTCTAAGCAGGTTCTTTCTTCTTCTTCTTCGTCTTCTTCTTTGTCTTCTTCTTCTTCTTTTATATCCCTATGCCTACTCTTCCTTATTTATATCAGAGCTCACATGGCACACAGTGATTGCAGTGGTCGTGAGCGAGGCAGGGGTCTGGAGAGTACAGATATGTTTGGAGCCAGAACCAATACTCATAACTATGAGCATATTTCCTTCCCTATTAAATGTCAGCTTTTATAACGAACAATAAATCAACTCAAAGCAATCTGCTGATGAAATCAAAAGCAGAAACAATATCGTTACAAATTACTTAACTTCTGTCATAATGATAAATTCCATTAGCACTTGCATTAAGCACAAAGCGTTGCTCATAAGACTGTAACTCATTTGTGGTTTCGTTGTAAATGCTGTTAAGATCAAGGTGCAGGATTCGGAGAAGTGTCTTATTTTAGAACTAGGCAGAAAAGTGAATCCCCTTTAGTCATTTTTTTAGAGAACTCTTTACCCAGTAATAGAAAAGTAATTAAGAATTTAGTCTACTCACAGGTTTTATGGTATTACTAGCATTAATAATACATGTGGGCTACCTGGTTTCCAGGCATGTAAAAGCCTTCTCAATTTCCATCTTGCAATCTAATCCACAATGCTTTCCAAAGTGCCGTTTCAGTACAAATGGCCCGTATAGTTGTTCTGTTCAGGAGGATGGGTGCTCGGTCATCACAGCTGGCCCCCATTAATTGGGCCCCTTCTTGGCTCTTATCAGCAGAGAAGGCAGCAACTACAGGGGCTGGAACAGCTGCTCCAGCTCACTAGAACACACAGAATGGGTAACAGTGAGAGACTTTTCCGTAACCTCCCTCCTAAACGCATCAGTTCTGAGGAGCTCTGAAGACTTTAAATTCTAGGACTACCTCTCTATCAGAGCAGAAAAACATTCACAAGCAGTCCCTCACTGAAGAGCAACTTCATCCATCATATATACTAATACTCCCCTGGGTTCTACCATCTTACTTTCAGATTTGATGGAGAGCAGCACAAAGCAGGGGATCAAAGTAGCGGACCTGGTTTTGAGTGGCATTTCCTACCTGAACACACGCAGTGAATTCTGGCAGCAGCAGAAGCCTATTTATGCCCGTGTGAGAGAGCGCAAGCTCCGGCAGCAAAGGTGGATCCGGGACAAGAAGCAAAAACCAGCTGAGGTTGGCAGATACATTGTGAAGAGTATGGAGGACATCGATATGTGTAGGTGTCCTGGCTGGAAGCAGTAAGGAAATTATTTGCTGTAGTAATTACAGACCAGAACAACATAAGCATTGCAAATATTAACAAACACAAGGGGGCAGTTTTAGGGAAGTATTTGCTTTTGTATTCTTCGCCTTTCCCAACAGTTTCTTAGACACAGAATCCAACATACTTTTTTGTCAGCTTTTTCTGTACTGGAGGTCTTGCTGATTGGTTTTCAGGACACCACTTAGATATCAAAGCCAGGTAGGCCACTGCTGCATGCTTAGCAAATGCCTCTGGCTGGGCTGGTAATCGGAAGTTGTTTTATTGAATGCAAGCCCTTGGAGTTAATAATTTTTATAGTTCAAAAATACCATTGTAGAGAGATTAAGAAGCTGAAAAACACTGGTCTGGAAGGGAAGGAGTAATTCAGCCACTTCTGGTCTCTTTCTCTCTTCCTGTGCTACATATTTTACAACCCAGGGAAAAGAATTTAGTCTTCTAATTTGGAAGAATTTAGTCTTCTGCAATTCAGTTCTTTTAAGCTACAACAGCTCGGTGAAGGTAGTGTCAGAAACACCCTACAGTCTCATTCCCACAGCACTGTATCCCCACTGGGCGCAACGAACAGACCTCACCAGGAAAGTGCCAGAGGCTAATTTAGGAGACAAAAACCTAAGTACTGTAGCTAGAACTTAATCTCCAAGACCATGCTGCCCTGCTGCAATAACTACGAGCTTTCAAACCCTTCAGACAACAAGCATCATTCTCCTTTATTTTTCTTCAGCTAGTGTGAAGTGTTAGCAGAGTTGCTTCCCCTTGCTTGCTGTGATGAAAGTGATTTCCAGCAGTGCCAGGGGGAGGATCAGAAGCACCATCTACCAGGGACAGATTTTTCTGGAGACTGGAGGGAGGAGTGTAGGAGATGCATTAGAGCTAGGCACTCTAACCTTTCCCGAGCTTTGTCTGAGGCTTGCACAGCTGCACTGAGTCTCACTTCCCCGATACCGCGGTGTCCACACACTAACATAAACTTTCCTCTTTGTCTCTAGTGCTGACCGGTGACTGCCCTGAAGAAAGCTGCAGGAAAGCTGAGCGCGTGCTAAAAACAATACAAGGGTGGTCAGAGGATGAAGTTCCCAACAAGAACGAACTGATTGGAAACCTCTACAGCTGCATTGGGAATGCTCAGCTGGAGATGGGCCGGATGGAGGCGGCTCTGCAAAGCCATAAAATGGATCTGGAATTTGCCAGGCAGAAGTAAGTGCTGAGAAGTTCAGATGGATGAGGAAAAGAGGAAAGTACCTCCATTAAAATGTTTTAGCATCGGGTAATGTTGTAATTCTCACCTGGAGGTTTAACAGGGCAATGCATTTAGACTCTGCCCAAGTGTCATGGTTTCTAGTGACTTATTATTTTCACTTTTTCAAAAATAAGGAGCCTGAAGCAGATATTTAAAGGATCTAGACCACATGGCACATCTGAGTCTCTGCTGAAGCAAGGCAAAGGGAACAAAAGTCCCACTCTCAGCACTTTAGCCTCTACTATGCACTTCCTTCTCAGGAAGGTCAGGCTCTAAATTCCACAAGTTTCCTGCTATCTTTTCTCATAAAATCATTTGCATTCAAACCATGATAACAGCCTTGAAATATTTATCTAAGGGTACAGTTACCTGCCCATAAAGAATGCCTTCTGCAGCTCTGCCAGCTAAAACAGAATGGGGCGAAATGTAGTCTTAAGATTTAGTAAGAGCTTTGAAAAGCACATGAGAAAACACTGAATCATTGCTTGAACTGAAGTTATTTTTGTTTTATTTTTGCCCATACTGCATGGGGCGTTTAAAATGTAATTGACATCGTTTATCATTTTCACAAATCACTTTTAAAAATTAATACTGGTTTAAGAAATGTCTGCCTCTCTCCGCGTGATCTCCACTCCCCAGTTATGCCAAATGAAGTTAACAATTAGCAGTAGGGAAGCAGGAACGAGGTACGTACCGACAACTTTTGGGGAGCGATGCGGAGTCGGCTCAGGGGCCGGAGGGGCGGCGGGGGCGGGGGGTGTCGCCCTCTGCTGGCGGAGTGCGGCGGCGCCGGAGGAGACGGGGCTGTGGCTCATCTTAACCTCGCCACGGTGGCTCGCAGCGCCCCCGGCAAAGCATTCATCCTCTCCTTTCATCAGCTGTTTCATTTGTAAGGCCAGGGCAGTCAAAGCAGACCACTTCCGAAGACGGGAGCGAGGCCTAATTAAGGAGAAAATGTAAAGTCCGCAGGCTGTGTTATTGCAGAAGGACCTGCCTCGAGCGCGGGGCAAAGGCTCCTGCCCAGCGCTGGGAGCGGGGCCTGTTAGCAGGAGTCTGGTGTAGGAGCCTGCAGACACACTGCAGACGCGGTTTGGGGTCTTCCCTTTTCTCTTGGACAGAAATCCTCTGTTGGTGCGAGGGACCTGGGAGCTGTCAGGGGACTCCCGTGGGACCCACAGGGCAACAAAGGGAAATTGAGGCAAAGACTAGAGGAAGGACTTTCACAGGGACTGACAGATTTGCACCAAGAAAAAAAAAATCAAAGACAAAATGAAAACATTTTCCCCTGTGTCTTATGGAGTGTCAGCTGCAACAGCTGTAGATAAAACCAAAAATCTGCCTTGATTTTTAAGACTTTCAGTCTGACATTGGTCCTTTACCTCTGATTCTCAACACAGCCAGAAGTCACGTTGAGCACCAAACACGCGGGCTGAGGAAAGCAGAGGTTGTACCAGGAACAGGACTATTTCAGCTACTACAATTTCTTTCTCTTTTCAATGCAGCGACCTGCCCGATGCCGTATCCAGAGCGCTTGATAACATTGGCAGAGTTTATGTCAGAATGGGCAAACTCCAGCAAGCCATTGAAACGTACGTAAAATCAGTAACAGAAAAGGCATAAGGTTATATTTTGAATTAAATAGATTATGTCTTTTCAGTTTGTTTATTCATACTGCTAGCGAGGGGGGCTGTGAAATTTTTCATACCAACAGTACCTGGAACCCTTTGTTTATAGCATCAGCGGTTGAAATTGTAACTGCACGTAGTGAGATCCGGTAAACCGCTGTCTTTCTTACTCTCTGCTTGTAGTTGGGAGGAGAAGATTCCAATGGCAAAATCCAGCCTGGAGAAGACCTGGCTGTTCCATGAAATTGGCCAATGTTACCTCGAGCTGAATAAGGCTGAAACAGCCCAAAATTACGGACAGAAGTCCCTGCAGTCAGCAGATGAAGAGGGAGATGTTGAGTGGCAACTCCACGCTACTGTACTAGTGGCACAAGCACAAGGTAAAGGCGTTGGTAGAAATTTTGCTCTAAGGCCAGAGACAGCCTGTCTGTACAGCATCTTAGTGAGAGCATCCCTGTGATTTAACAGCCAAAGTAACTGTTCAGATCAAGACCTCTCATCGGAGACTTGCTTGATTAACTATTGTTGTTCTCTTCATCTTGGGTTAAAATAGATGTTTTCTTTTGTCTGTTACAGTAAAACTAAAGGATTACCGGTCTGCAATCTTGAACTTTGAAAAAGCACTTGAGAAGGCAAAGCTTATTCACAATGAAGCTGCTCAAAAGGCCATCATTATTGTAAGTGGGTTGTTGCAAAGACAGAAGCTTGGGGCGGCGTCAGTACATCAGCAGTAACTGTTGTCTAGTGTCCTGGGAACTGAGAAAACGGCACTACATCGCGGGTGTGTGAGGAGGGGGAAATGCAGCCTCTGAAGCAGCTTATATATTGAAAGTTATGAAACCTCCTGGCTCAGAAAACTTAACCCCAGTTTATGAGCCAGTACACCACATAGAAGGGTGAAGCCCTAACCCTGCTCAGGTCGAGAGAAAATTTTCTTTTGCCCTCCCTGGGGCAAGGACTTCACACAGAGAACACAGCAGTGCCCCCTCTGTGCTCAGTTGCTGTCAGCTGCTGGTCACAGCGCACCCTGTTCCGGCCTTTCCAAAATGTCCCAGAGAAACCACTTTGCATGAGATGGTGGCAGAACATCTGGGCACGGCCTGTGACCCAGGTAACGCCGTCAGCGTGTTCTGGGAGCCACCCTTCACTGCCCCGACAGCGGGTTGTGGGTGGGCTTGCCGCGCACAACTTACAGCACAGACACCTACCCGTTTGGCGATCCCTCACGGGTGTCCAGAGCGCAGGCAGAGCCTCTCCTCCTGCCAGAAGAAAAATGGTAGTGTGAGAGAGATGGAATCTTCAGGGGAGGAGACATTTGATAAGGGATACTAACAGGTAGTAACCACTGCGGGGAGAAATGAAGCGTATTGTTGCAGAGAGTTTTACAGTAGGAAAGGACCAGGTAATGATAGCAGAGATCGAAAGAAAACAGGAAAAACTTACGTATGTAACAGCATTTCTAGAGCTTTTCTTAATAAGCCATATCCCTTTCAGGCTTTGGATTATGTGAGCAAAAGCTTCATCGAAGAGCTGAGTGAAAGAAGAGAAGAAACGACAGTTTACTCTCTTAAAGGTAGTGCTTATTTAGACCTCTGCACCCCATAAATATAAAATTCCCCACTTTCCTTTTCTGACGCGCAGACCGAGGCGTGGGAACAAAGCGCCCTATTCCCAGGTAGAAGCACCCAAATTTCTGGCCCCTATTGCAGCCTCTGTACTAGCACACAGTTGCAGGAATTAATTAATATGTGAAGCCATAGTGTCGTTAGAATTTGGGGCTTCAGTTTTTGGCACTGAAGGTTTACTCTGGAGCTGGTATAAACCAGAGTGAGCGATGCCAACGAAGCCTTGATACCAGCGAAGGAGCCCGGTTTCGCTCTTCAGTGCCATCCAGTCAAAACGTTGCTTTTAGTAACGCTGAAAGCAGCTCCGGTGCCCAGAGCGCAGAACAGTGGGCGCAGGCAGAAGCAAAAAGTGGCTGTGACTACCGGAGGTCGCCGAAGCCTGTTTGTCATCACCTGCCTCAGCACCCACACGGTGTCCAAGTAGTGATTTCCTAACAAGTATTGAGTTAAAATCTTCGGAGAAGTACTGAACTCTGCCGGCCGCTCCCAGGCCTGGCCGTGCCCGTCTCGGGCTGTGTCGCGCCTGGGCAGGAGGTGGCAGCACATCCCCGGCGTCCCCGCTGCCCACGGACGGCATGGGGGGGTGACCTGGGGGTGATGGGTGGCGGGTGGGGGGGTGGTGAGTGGTGGGTGATGGGTGACCTGTGATGGGTGAGTGATGGGGGGTGGCTGGTGGGTGACCTGTGATGGGTGACGGGTTGGTGGGTGACGGGTTGGCGGGTGATGTGTGGGTGAGTGGTGGGTGACCTGTGATGGGTGGTGGGTCGGTGGGTGATGGGTGGGTGGGGGATGGAGCTCAGCACCTGGCACCGTCACCAATCCGAGTCCCGTGAGACAGAAACCAGAGAAGCAGTTCCTGACCGTGGTGGTGGAGGTCAGGGGTCCTTTTCTCATGCCTTACCGATTGCTCGGTGCCGGCACTTGGTTTAAGACGGCGTTTTCCTCCCCAGATTATGATTTCAGCAGTGAAAACACAACAGACAACAACCTGGAGAGGTACGGGGAGAGGGCGGAAAGCGAACAGAGCGCGGAGGCTCCAGCAGGCGAAAAGCGCCCAGAAAGTGCCAGGAAGCGCCAGGAAGAGCTCGGAAACAATAAAGAAGAGAGAAAGGAGCAGGAGAGCGAAGAGGAGGCGAGAAAAGGGGAGCAGAGGAGCGGGGACGGCCGCACGACATAGGGGCGGACGAGCAGCCGCTCCCCCCCCCGCGCTGGAGCGGCCGCACCGGGGGGCGAACACGATCCCTTCCCGCAGCCCTCGTCTCGTACCTGCCCACGCGTGGGACCGGCGCCGCTCCCCCCCTTCCCCCCTCGGGACACCCCCTCCGCCTCCGGGGCGGGCCTGGCCCGGCCNGCGCTATGAAAGGGGCCGCGGCCGCGCCCGCCCCAGAGCCGCTTCCCCGCCGCGCCGCTCCGCACCGGCGGCCGCCCCGGAGCCGCTGCCCTCACCATGGTAAGTGCGGGGCCGGGGCAGCCGCCCCCCGCCCTCACCCCCCCCAAACACACCCCCCCACGGGCGCGGGGTTCGGTTCCCGCAGGGGAGGCAGCGCCGGCGGCGTCGCCGACACGTGGGCGCTGGGTCGGGGCGCAGCCCCTGTCCCCCGGGTCCCCATGGTAGAGCCGGGGCGCAGCGGGACCACCCCCCGGTAGTCCCCGGGGACAGCCGGGGAACGAGCATCTTCGACGCCCCGATGGCCGGAGCATCGCTGCCGCCGCGCGAGGCCCTGTCCCATGGGGCGCCCAGACAAGCGGGAGCTTTGTGGGGCCAGCAGGGAGGGACGGGACGGGGCGCGGGCTCAATGGGGGATTGTCCGCCCGGGAGCCCCGCGCTCCGCCAAGGCCGGTTCTGTGGGGCCATTGTCCGGCCGGGCCCTGCGTGGCCCCATCCCATGAAGGCGACTATTATCCTCCGAGCTGGCTGCGAAACAATGGGGCTGGAGAGTGTTTTCTATTATTGTTCTTTTGTTTGCGGGTCTGAAAAGCAGCCTCAGTCACTGCCACCGCCACCAGCTGCCTTCAGCAAAATAGCCGGGCTGGCCCAGCCCCAGCCCCAGCCCCAGCCCTCAGCACCGGGCCCCCTGCAGCCGCAGGGGCAGCGAGACCAGCCTGGCCCAGCTCTGCGTGGAGCCACTGCCCGTCCCCGCTCCCGAACGTCCCCCGTGGCAGACAGGACACTTACGCTGCGAGGAGGAGCAGCTCCTGGAGGTGGCTCACACCATCTGCTTCCTCTTGTACCACCACCTGTGAGCCCCGAATCCTCGGGGAGGCCAACATAGGGGTCCCAGGAGAGCCATCTGGTCCTCGCTCTTCTCAGAGGCCCCATTCGTTCCTGCGGCAGGAACGCTGCACCCGTTTCAGGAGCGGGCACGGCCGTCCCGGTGTTCTCGGGGCTCACCATCCCGGTGTGCTGTGCTGGAGCTGAGCCCAGGGCAGGCAGCGGTCCCTGCCCAACGCCTCCCTTGAAGTGGTGGTGGGGTCCCGGTCCCAGGGTGCCTCAGATCCAAAACCCACCTCCAAATCAACTGAATAGTTGTTTTTTAAACAGTGTCTTCACTCTGCAAACAAGAAAAAACGTATTTTTTTTGCCATGGGCCGAGCATCTATGTAGTATGCAAACCCCCCTCAATTTTTGCATCAAAAGCAAAACTTACTCCTTCGGCATCACTCCTGGGGCTGCTGGCACAGCACTGGGCCAGTCACCGCCGGGGCGGGTGAGGAGGCGGCTGCGGGGAGGTGGGGAGGTCACACATTGACACAAACCCCAGTGGCTGCCCCGTTGGTGCTGTTGAAAACTCGCACAGTTGGGAAAATCCCTTGTACCCGTCCAGTCCCGTGTTTTCCCAGGCGCTGCCGGGAATTAATCTGGGATCCCAGTTACCAGAGGTGCTGGCAGGAGGGGGGAGAGCCAGCGCCAGCAGCGCTTCCCCTGCTCACCCGCTGCTGCCTAAGGTGAGCATTGCTTTGGGTGCTGGGAGCACTGGTTTCACTTTCTCATTCCGGGAAATGCAGCTGCCTGGAGGGGGCTTGGCTTTGCGGGAAGCAATTTCATCACAAGAGGAGCCCAAATTCTCTCCTTGGAGGCATTGGGAGTGCTGATGGTCAGTACAGCACGAAGAAAAGGCCGTTCTTAATGCGAGAGACGGTCTCTCTGCAGACTTTGCTCAGAAACAGCCTCTCCTGTGGGGACAGAGAACCCCTGAACAGACTTCAATCCCTTTGCAGCCTCTTTTGTTCAGATGAAGCGATGAGAGGCAGCAGCTGTCACGACCTGCTGCCACTTTCGTTTCCCGGTTTCTCCGACTTTCGTTTCCCCGTGGGGCGCCCCACAGCACACTGCAGCCCTGCTGTCTGGTGGCCACAAGTGTTTATTGAAGCGTTCAGACACGAATCTGACAGTTGAAGCGCTCTGCCCGGGCTGCAGCTTTGTGGCGGCTCGTGGTGCCTGTGAAACTGCAGCTGCTGCCACGTGACGGGTAAAACTTCCCCTTCCTGGTCAGGCAGGACTGCGGTGACATGGCCGGAGCGGGGAGCGGAGCTGCACCCTCGGCTCCTTAGGTGGGATCACCGGTGCCGGGGGTGGTGGGACTGGCGCAGTCCCTGCGGCGGGACCGGCTGGCACAGCTGGGAGAGGTGGTTTAAGCCACGCGGGGCGGCCGAGGTGTCCTGTGCCCCCTCCTCCCGGCCAAGGCGCTCGGCGGCACGTGGTGGTGGGGTGGGACCGCGTGGCTCCGGGGGCTGCCAACCTGCAAAATATCGTCTTCTTGCATTTCAGAACAGAGGCTTCTCAAAGAAGAGTCACACATTCCTGCCTAAAATATTTAGAAAAATGTCTACTCAGTCAGCGAAAGAAAGACCCGAAAGCTTGCACTTCCCTTTCCTTGACGATGAAGAGACCATCTCCACACTCAAAGAATCGAAAACCTTTTTTATTTTGAGAGGTCTCCCTGGCAGCGGGAAGTCCACTCTTGCCCAGGCGATTCAAGAGAGGTATAAAGACGCCTGCAAGGTCATCTCTGTTGATAACTATAAAATTACACCTTTAATAAGAAGCACCATTCCTGAAGAATATTCAAAGGTGGATGAGGATCTAGTTGACTATTGCAAACGAGACATCAGCGTTATCGTTTTGGATGACACTCACCACGAGAGGGAACGACTGGACCAACTCTTTGATATTGCTGACAAATACCGGTACAAAGTCATCTTTGCTGAGCCCAAAACCCAGTGGCGGATGGATTGCTTGCAGCTGAAGGAGAAGAATCAATGGAAACTGTCAGTGGAAGACCTGAAGAAGATGAAGCCGAGCTTGGAGAAGGAATTCCTACCCATGTATTTTGGGTGGTTTTTGAGCAAAAGAAGCTCCGAGATCCTGAGGAAGGCCGGCCAGGCCTTCTTAGATGAGCTTGGAAGCCTCAAAGCCTTCAAAAAGGAGAGTAAATACTGTATGTATAGAAGTATCTTACCAAGTTCTTACTGTGTTGATGAAATGTTAACACGCAGCCAGTGGGACGAGTTTGGTCAGATTCTAAAGTGAATTTCTAGTTAAAGTTAGCAACGAGAAAAACTGTTTAAAGATATTAATCTGTTTCCCGTAGGGGACAAAGTTGCTGCTGTACGTAAAAATAAATGAAACCGTTTTTCCTCTTTAGCTGTGACAGCGTAGGGAGCTGGGCGGGGGTGGCAGCCGCGCTACACGGGGTGCCTGGGCATCCCCTGGTTGCTGCAGGGAGTCAAAGAGAAAAGGGACAGACTGAAGACTCCTCCCTTGAGGGATTCGTACAGTGGCGAGGTTAAGATGAGCTACGATGATGCACAGAAGCTGCTGTTCTCTAGGCACATCCACTGTTAGCCTCGGTGGAAGGAGGAGTTTTATTTACCCATCTAATCCTTCCGAGCAGTAACAAAGAGGAAATGAGGGACAGGTTGGTGAAGAAAGCTGCGATGGGACTTGGCTCGTGGGGTGACATCGGGGGATCATTTTTTGATAGTAATATTGTTTACCTGTATTTGCAGTTGCTTCCGCTATTGAAGATCCCAAAATAAAAATAGATCTCACCAGCTACTTTGTGAAGAGGCCGCCTGGGGTCTTACACTGCACCACAAAATACACCGAGTTTGGAAAAGCATCTGGAGCCGAGGAATACGCACAGCAAGAGGTGAGTACGGGGCCGGGACCCCGACCCCTCCCCAGCCGGGACCCACGAGCCCCTCGGGGTGGGCCGGGGCCGCGGCTTCACTTGGAGCCGAGAGGGTGACTGTAGGGAGAGGATCCACGTCCACATGGCCTCTGCAATAGAAAAGTCACAATTGAGAGATGGTGACTATTTCCTGGTAGTTTCCAAACAAAATACTCCTGCCCTCCCCATCCCCCAACCTCCAGCACCATCTCCAATCGCTCGATTGGAACGATGATAAGTTACAGCATTTGCACTTCCAGCTAAACCATTTCAAAACAGATAACCCCAAGTTAAACATTGGAATTTGTGAGGGGAAAAGATGTAACCAGCTCTGAATTCAGAGAGCGGGAACTTCAGGCCATGGTGTTCCCATCGTACACAGCGTTTCAAACCCGGCAAAGCGAGAGCTGCCGTGCTCGGCCGGGAGCCCGAGCTCATGGGCAGGAGTCACCGCAGCGCTGTACCGCAGCGGCCTGCAGCAGTTAAAGCTCTGTGCGACCTTGTCTCCCTCTTCTCCCAGGCTGTGAAGGCTTCCTACGGCAAAGGCTTCACCTTGTCCATTTTGGCCCTGTTCATCACAACAAAAACTGTGGGTGCTCGTGTAGAGCTGAGCGAACAGCAGCTGCCGCTGTGGCCCGGAGACGCCGATAAGATCCTCCCCACCGACAGCCTCCCGAAAGGCAGCCGGGCCCACATCACCCTCGGCTGCGCCAACGGTGTCGAAGCGGTCCAGACTGGGCTCGATCTGCTGGAGTTTGTGAAACTGGAAAAGGCAGGGAACAAAGGGGATCAAGTGGGGGAAATCGGAGGAGGGAAACTGCTGTATTTTGATAACGGTATGTGGATGCTCACCCTTTCTAAAAAGATGGATGTGAAGGCGATATTCTCGGGTTACTATGGAAAAGGAAAACTTGTGCCAACACAGAGCACCAACAAACGGGGCTCTGCTTTTAGTTCCTGCACCATCATCTAGGAGCACGGGCAGGGTACCTTGTTTGTTTGTTTTTAAAAGGCAAGTAACTCCTGTAACCTTTAAAATTGTAAAGAGAAATAATTCTCCCTTTACTAAAGTAAGCCCTTTTGCCAAGCCCAGTGTGAAGCCTCTCTGCGGAGAGAGTTTATCGGCCTCAGAACAAGGAAGAAAACAAGCAACTCTTGACTGACAAAGGAAAAGTGCCACATAACCGATGTGCTGCTGAGTGTGTTTTAAAGGAAGAGTTTTGGAGAGAAGCAGCCGCGGTGTTCTGCTTGTTTTCTTCCTCGGAGGAAGATCAACTATGGTCTTTTATAACTTCCCTATGAACCACAATCGTTAGATCTTTACGTGTCAGCACTATGAGCAGTGGCAGACCAAACCCGTATGTACGTAACTGGTCTGAAGCCGAGTGAAGTGAACTGCGCAACGTCTCCCCCTTCTCCCCCCGCCCCAAGGGACAGACATCAGTCATTCTGGTAACTGAATTACTGGGTAAAAACCAGCAAGACCCAGCTGTGGATCACCTCTGTCGAGCGTGGCAGTCACTACCAGCCCAGCCCTAAGGAGAGCGGTGCAGAGGCAGCAGGCGGCCACCAGCCTTGTTCAGAGCTCGCTCCTGCAGCCGTGCTCCACCAGCTCGTGTCTGCTGCGTGCACGTGCAGGGAGGACACTGGTGAGCGGACAGGAGACAGCACGTTGCCAGGTGATGTCTTAAAGAGCTATCATGGGTTAAAAAGAAATAATAATCAGAGAAAGGGAAACGAGTGAGAGAGAGCAGCGGCACTCAGTCCCTGTCGCACGGCTCCAGCCACTTCACTTCACCCGCCAGAGCGGGCTGGGCCAAGCCCTGTCCAGTGTCCTTGTCCTGTAGGGAACGATCCTGCCTTGGCAGGGAGTGGAAGAGATGGACTAATGTCTTTTCCATCTTATTTTATACAAACTAAAATCATGTCTGAAGTATAGAACTGTACTTCATGCAAGATTTTACTACTTTCCTCTAATGCACTTGAATGTTAAGTTAGGCTGGCAGTAACACTGTAATGTAGGACGTAAGTGGAGGTATCGTAACTGCGTAACTTAAGTCTGCTCAAAGCTAAACCTCTGGCTGGAAAAAAGTTAATGATGAAGCACTTCTGTTGTCAAATCTGTTTTATTGAAACTCACGTTTTTGCTCTTAGCCAGACGGTTTGCCAGTTGGTCGGTGGATACGTGGCCACAGCTTTACTGTAACACAAAGCTCAACTAACGGATTCAGGTCAGGACAACAGTTTAAACTCACACTATGGCTCTGTTTGGTGAACTGTGTAGTGAAATTAATCCCGTATTAATACATGTAAATACTTACTGTGTTTGAGAAGCGTGTGCGGGGCTCGTACCTGTAAAGGAGCTGTCGGGTGGGCGCCGCTCACCTGTAGAAACCGTTGCTTGGGAAGCCCAACGCTGCCTGCGCAGGAAGCATTTCTCTGAATGCTTAAGACAAAAGCAAGGAGTGCTTTGGGGCCAGTCTGGTGAACACTCTGCACGTTTACCGATAAAGCAAAATACTTCCTGCTGTTCCAAAAAGATGGATGGCAATAAATTCTCATTATAACATTAAAAAAATCTCTACATACGCCCCGCTAGCACCTGTAATCCTCCCCTACCTTCAACAGAGAAACCCTCGTGAGCTTCTGCACCGGCAGAGGGGCGAGTGCCCGACAGTCCGCTCGGGCCTTTCCTAACAGAAATCTCACACGGGTTTGTTCCATCGAAACCTTAAAAGCGCGTTTACCAGCCCAGGGCAGCGCCTGTGGGAGCGCAGGAGCACGCTCGGCCCTCTCCCTCCAGCGCCCCGGGAACCACCCAATGCTCCGGATCACATCCGGCACCGCAATGCACAGCTGGAATCTCTCGTTTATTCGCCTGTTCAAGAACAACAGTGAGACTGTCGTCATTTAAGTTTTTATTAGTTTGTACATCATATACAGTTTATAATAAAGTAAACCAATTGCATATGGTTTTGCTTCAGTCTGTGATATTCTTCATATAAACACATCATTATGAATTATGCCTAATGAAGTAAACAACAAATATTCACATTTTTACCATTCACATCCTAGAAAGGTAAGGGTCCAAAGAGGGACAGTGTTGGTACCGATGTGAAGCCCGTCTCCGAGAGGATGACGTGTTTGGCAAAGCGATGGGGACAGCGATTGCTCCATGCAATACTCCTTTCCTTCCACGGGAAAGGTTAAGATATTTACACTGAGGTAAACATTCAGAATTTCGATTCAGATAAATACTGCAGCACAGGGGCTCGCGTCCTCTCCAAGTTGGCTTCACATCGGCGTCTGGTTTTGCCTTGACTACTCCTTAACGTCGTTACACAAAGCAGATACGCATGCAATGAAGGTGCTCGGTTTGCTGTTTCGCACTCAACCCCTCCAACACGGCTTCGCGCGATTTTCTCTTGTGAAGCATGAGCGACGGCGGGGAGGGAGACGGGGAAACGGAGGGCAGGCTGGCTCTGCCAGAACTGCCGCCGAGCTGCACACCCCGCCAGCGGCAGCATCCCGGTTCTCCCACCAAACTCCTGCCTTCCCCAACACCCCCCTCGTGCCAGAGCTCGAGCGCAGTAGCACCGTGTTACAGACCACGCTGCACCTCGGCACGCTGCCCACGGCACCTCACACCGGAGCTCTCCTTCACAGGTCGGATCTGCGCTAAGGTGAAAACCTGCCCAGAGGAGGGGTAACCCTGTCCCTGACTCTGCAGGAGAGGGGACAGCCGGGGCACGTCGAGGGAGGCCAAAGCATTCTGCATCGTCTCTCAAAGCCAAGCACAGGTCCTGCCGCCCCGGCGAGCGGGGACAATAGGGACATGGCCAGAACACAGTACGGCTGCGCCTGAGCGGCCGCCAGGGAAACAGGGAGGGTCACAGAACTGCTTCGATCGGGTCTGCTGCCCCACAGCCTCAGTTACAGCACTGCTGCAGCCACCCGAGCGGGACCCCAGCACCGCTCAGAGCAACACACGAGCTCTCCTTTTTCCCTAGGGAAGGGGAGGGGAGGGTACAAGGCACAAATTTAAACGGGATGAGAACCATCCACTTGAAGATAAGTGAATATCTTTAGTTATTACTGAAACGGAGGAAGTAATTTTGAAAGAAGAGCAAACCACTGCGTGGTCCAAACGCTTTGGTCGTTCAATGGGTTGAAGAGCGACTCGGCCGAGCGCAGCCTCCGGCGCTGGCGGGTGCAGGAGCTGAGCCAGTTTCCCTATCGGAAACGAAACAACAGCGCAGCAGCTTCCACTCTGTATCCCGTCAGATACAGAAAGCTGAGGGACTTGCAATATTCCATGGACAATAATACCGTTGTCCCTAAACTTTTTATTTTTCTTTCTCCTTTTTTTTTTTTTTCAATCTGCATTAATGTATTTACAAAACAGTCAGAAGCCTTTAGCACTAAGGATGCAGCTTCACAGCAACACTTCCAAGTTCACCAACAAAACCACGTACTTTCCCACGTAGCACGTGCGGCAGAAACAGAAGAGCCTGTCAAGGTGGGCAGCCAGAAGCGTCGGAATGGTCTCTGCAGCTGATTTCCAGTGCAGGTTCAGCGTATCTGCAAAGGACTCTCTCAATACTCCCCCGCAAAAGGCGGAGCTGACACAGCATCAGATTCGTAAAGTAAATCCACACAAGAAAAAACACACCAGGCTTTGTGGTCCAGAGGTCGGACCACTGCACATGCAAGTATCTCCCACACACTGACATTACTGATGCATGTTTTCATTTTTAAAGCATGAAATTGCTTCCATTTTAACTTGAATGCAACTGCATGTCACTATTTGAAACTATCCTTACAGCAGCTCAGACACCACGATACCATGATTAGGCAAAAAAAACCATGAGGGGGAAAGCACAACAGTCAAACAATTCCTTATCTCCTTGTAAACGCTGCAGAGTCGGGACAGCAGAGCCTCGCTTGGTCTGCCGAGAGCCGCGCTCCCCACACGCACACCATTTTCCCTCTGCTTGGCAACTCTCTCGGAGGAAGCCGACAGCTCTCCCTGTTATCGAGCAGTTCGATAGCAATTACTTCCAGCACATCTGCTAAAAGACCCCTCCGGCAGACACCACCCGGTCTGGCTTCCAGCCACGTCCGCTCTGACACCTCTGGGTCCTTCCCATCGGCACCACCAAACGCTCCCCGTGGGAAGCACGGGGCAGGGGCCGGCAGGCCGAGGGGCAAACGTGCCCCACGCAGCAAAAGCTGCTCAGCGTCTGCATTTTGGGCTGCTCCCCGAGCGGAGGGGGCACAAGGGATGGAACGGGGGCACGGAACGGGCTCAGGTACACCTCAGGGTCAAGTATTAAGGCTCTTGCTGTTACGCCAAAAAATAAACCTTTCAGGAATTACAAGGACTGACTTCCAGCAAGGAAACTCTTCCCATTCGAAGGACGGGCTTCACCATCGGTTTCTCCCACCTGCCAAGTTCCCGCGGTGGCCTCGAGTCACGCCAAAGGGAACAGCGCGCTTCCGCGTAAGGCTCAGCGCACGTACACCCCGCTGTGCTTGTGCCTCCCCTACAGCAACCGCCTCCTGTCACCCTCACCAGCTCTGTATCAGTCGAGAATAAGCACCGGCATTATACCTCTTCCAGATAGTTATTCCTTATCCCTGTGCCGAACTCCCGCCTCTGGCAGCTCCCGCGGAGCCGAAGGAAACCGGAGGGGTCTGCAGAGGGGCAGCAGCTGGGAAACGGCACCACAGTGCGGTGCCCTGCACAGAACACCACCCACGAATCGCGTTCAGTAACGCGAATGAACGGCAACGCCTCAAGCAATGCGCATCTAAGCAGATTTTTCCGAAAGAAACAGTCCCGTATCTCAGTATCTCGGAGCCGTGCTAGGACGCGATGGAGGTGACAATGCCACCGCACCTCTGTCTCCAGGCGCTGTCCTGAGGCAACGGGAGTCGCCAGCGCCGCTCAGCCCCCACCCGTGCTCCGCGCAAAAGGGAACACGTGTTCGCCTTCACTTCGAATCACATCATAACGCCCCTTAGAAAAGTCTTGGCACTCACCATATTAATATTTAACTACATTAAATCATGCATTCATGTACAGTTTTATAAATATCTGCTGTATACATTTTCTCTCTCAGAAGAAAAGCCGTTCCTCTCCTGTCCTCCCAGGAACGGTCTCAGTCCGTCCGGGGAGAAGGCAGCCTGTCGCGCTTAACGGGGGGGAACAACAAAACCCACTGAGAAATGCAGGACACGGCTCTGCCCGGCGGGAAAAGACAGAGAGGTCCAATCTGCACGGTCATACCGATACACGCAGGACGAGACATTATGAGTCCGGAATGCCACACTAAACCAAGTCCTGTAAACTCTGATTCACGAGTGCCATGAGAAGGGGAGAAGTACCGATGTGCATAGACCGGGGCTTCAGCTCCCCGGGTATTTACTGCTTCAGAGTCTGAAAGGCGCTGGGACCTTATTCTGCTCTCAGTGCAATCCGGATAAGTCCATCACATTACACTGGTGTGAAGGAAGTTAAAACAAATGTTGTAGAGTCTATTTTTGGAAATATTACTCAACATTGGCTCATTTTAAAAGCTGACTTTCGAGCCAGTTATAAAATACTTTCTTTATTCTGCAGTACTAGAATTTAAGCCCTTAAATCTTCCCTCTATGAAAGCAGATTGTCAAAATTTCTGACAGAACACAACGCCGGGGCTGTGGCACGCGGCGGCGGCAGCACCACGACACTATTGCGGCTTTGGAAATGACGTTAACTCGCACTGCGGTCCGGCAACTCTGTCCCACTGAGCGGGACACGTGCAGCCCTCAAAGGGAAGGAAGACAAAGATGTCAGCATTCAGAGTAATCGTTTCATGCAATGAATTCATTGCAATTTTTGTTCCTGCAGTAAGAAGTTAAATCAGGTATTATATAAAAGTTAGCTCAGGTTTCTCTAGGAAAGAGTCTCGCAGGTCTTTGCACGAACACCCGTGTCCTCAGCCAAGCAAAATTCAGCCCTCCACAGGTCCCTCCGCTACCGCCGGTCGGTTCGAAGCACTCCGGAGGAGCCACGCCGCCGCGACTCTGCCCCTCTCGCGGGCGCTGCCGAGCGCCAACGCTCCCTCAAACCCCAGTTCTGAGCGAGGCTGCCCGAAGGCGGCCGCCAGCGCCCACGCGGCGCCCCGGCACCGCGCGCAGGCTGCGTTCGATGTGAACGGAGCACCGAGACAAAAAGGCTCCTCACTCGCTAGAGAAAAGGGAAGAATTCTGGAAGCAGAGCCCTCTCCCAGAGGAGAGCTCACTGCAGCACTACGTTTACAGAGGAAAATAAACCGGCGTCCACGTTAACCGGCGGCAGCACCGACCCGAGCCCATCGGCGCTGGAGGCTCCAAGCCCACCCCAGCACTTGTCCCGACTCGTGCGAGAGAAGCAAGCGACAGACTGTCAGGTCAGAGCTCGACTTTGCATTTTCTTGCTTCTTTGGACTAGTAAATTACTGCTAGTTGAAAACTACTTGACTAGTTTAACAAATTTGTACAGTTCCTGTAAACATTGAGAGCACACTGCTGCACGCACACAGTAACCGCTTGCAGTTATTAACCTGAATTTGACTTTGCATTTCTTCAGAGCTAGAAAGAGCTCATCCACGTTATGGATCAGTAACACGAAATCAAACATCAAGCTCAACAAAATCAAGTTTTAGCACAAATATTAAAAGTTCAAGTGGATTAATTAAAAAAAAACATACGATGAAGAAATTCAGCCCAGAGCAAATTCAATATTCCCTTAAACAGGACAATTCTTGGAGTGGAAACACAAAGCCCTTAATTCTCGCTGCATCACAGGGAATTCTCACATAAGCTGCTCTTTTAAATCCAAAGAAGCGTTTCTCTGACACAAGATTGTTAAGCCCACATGTTAGCATTTAAGTTAATGCCCAAGTGTACCGTTCTGGCAGAACCATGGGGAAAAAAAAAAGACAAAAAAAAAAAAGACAGCTGGCAGGTAAAACGCGATTGTGTGAAACTTGATTGAATCTTGGCAATATTTTCAGTAGATGAAGGTAACTCACAAGTTACTACAACCCCCAGACATGCTGCCACGCTGCGCTCCGGAGCCAACCAAAACAAAACGGGAGATTACTTCACCCTCTCGCAAGTCGAGATTCCGGGAGGACTTCAGGGAAATCCTCTCTGCCGAGGAGCAGGAACAGTCTGAAAGTACGGGCCAGCATGGAGGGACCAAAAGATTCAAAGCTTTATTTTTTTTTTTTTAATAAAGTTAACAGTAAAACAAAATTCACAAGCCTTCCCCTCCCCGAGCTGGTTTCCTCTTCACACACAAGAGCACACAAAACAGAGGTCTCCAACCGAGAAAAATGAAACTGCTCTAAGTACAATGAGACATGATGAAGGAAGGAGTCTACGTATGTCCGTATTCAAGGTTAAAATAAGCAGATCAGGTACGTGTGTTTTGTTTTGTTTTGTTTTTTAGCCAAACTGGAAAAAGAAATTTCCAGGCCCAGAAGCTGAAAAAGAAAATGAAAGATATTAGCACTTTCAAAATTCAAAGACAGTGCGGTTAAGCACTGCCCTGCCGTAGCTCGGTGCCACGCCAGGACTCAACTCAAACGAGCATCTGCAGGGGCAGGAGAGAGGCAACCTTTGCCAGGCACCTCCAGCAGCTGGTTCCCAACAAGTAAAAGAGTGGACGACTGATAATGTGGGTGAAGGAGGCAGATTTACAAGGATGAAGGTAAACAGTACACGAAGCGTGCAAGGCTTCCCAAAATTCACTTAACGAAAGACCTTAAGGAACACACACTTCCCTGAGGCGGACACTGAGAGCTCGCGCAGTGCTGTATAAAGCCATCCTGCCCCGAGGGGCGTGAGGAAAGCCTGACCGCACGCGAGGTTTGAAGGGACACCGAGTAATAGCTTCTTCATTGCCTCCAGTCACCTCAAAATGTTCGGGGGCAGAGGCCCTGGGGAGGATTCACAGCGCCGTGAAAGCAGCGGAGAGCGCTGTGCGGCACATACGCACAGGACTTCTGACCAAGAACCGCCCGTTGCTGCTTTAGCACCAGCAGCTGTGTCCAAGTCATGGCCAACTCTTCCCAAGCAGCAAAGCACCACTTAGATGGCCAGAGTCTACACACGCTTCTGGGAAAGGGCACCCCTGGGTTCTGTTGCTTTTGAACCCAAAAGAACCAGAACCAGCCATCAGCTGGGATACTGTGCAGACAGAGCTTCCCAAGAGCTTAGATACTTTTATGTGGAAAAGTCAAATACTCTCCTCGAACACCACATGTGTTCTGGGAAACTCAGCTGTCCTTCAAGTGATCTGTGTACTTACGTTTCCAAAGCTGACAGGAGAACACTTCCACCTACCTTCAAAACTGAAGCCGCCCGGCCCTCCAAAGAAGGCCTTGAAGATATTATTTGCATCAAAGTCTACAGGGAAGAAAAGGAAGTTGTGAGCCCAAGCGAAACAGTTGGTTACATTTTTCACCATTTAGAAATTGTCGCTAAATTGAGGGCCCATAAAGCATTTCACAAATGGACAAAAAGCTATAAACAAACAGCCGGCTCCGTTTGAGCACTGCTACACAACAGCAGAGTGCGCGGCCACCGACAGCGGCAAAGCCAGGTAAAAGCACCAGCTGTCAGAGAGACAATTACAGTCACAGGGGCAACCTAAGAATTTTGGATAAGTGGCATTTAGGGACCCAAAGCCTGTCTATTATGTGATTTTACAGTTCCTAAGAAAGACTTCTGCCTAGTGACAGCTACTACTTACCAGCTACCCAGGGATAGCATCCACCACATAACCTAGACTGTTCACAATCTGAAACACTCAGTGCAGATCTGCCACTCAAATCTTCCAGAGACCAAACCGAGTCAATCCATATGGTTATTACAAACGGGAGGTAAAGAACAGCAGCTAGGCTGCTTTAGAGGAGAAGGCAGACTCTAAATGCTCTAATCTTTCTAAAGGCTGCCGTGGTAGAACATCTTAAGGAACACTTACCTCCCATGTTCAATCCATCCTCTTCTAGATCCTGCCCGCTGTCATAGCGGGCCTTCTTCTTGGGATCTGACAGGATGGTAAAGGCTTCACCAACCTCCTTAAATTTCTTCTCCTCTTCCTTCTGTACTTCTGCACTTGCCCCACTGTGTCGGTCTAGGGATACAAAAACAAGCAGGAAAGAAGCTTTTTGTCTCCAGAGTAAATGGAATATGCTACACATGCCCAGCTACTCTCCCAGCATGTAGTTTAGATTTGTGGGGTCAGAAATGCTATTTGTCCAGAAATTCCCCCTCTCATATTCATTCCCAACTGAGTGATGGTTGCGCTGGGCACAGGCACGAGCGAGGGGATCAAAGCGACGGTACATGCTCTAATAACGGACTCTTTGTGGGTACCTGGATGATGCATTAGCGCTCTTTTCCTGTAAGCCTTCTTGATCTCATCTTCAGAGGCATTTTTGTCAACCCCAAGGATTTTATAGTAGTCTTTCCGTTTGCTCTTTTTCAGTTCCACCTGTGCGTTCTTTAGAAGTTGCTTGTGTTCTAGAAAGAAGGGCAATGCCAAAGGAAAGCAGCTTTAGCGTCAGGCACAGCCTCCTGCTTGAAAAGAGGCTGACGACCAACAGGTTGAGATGACCTGGGGTGAAGGACTCAGGTGCCACAAGTAACCAATCCACTTTGATTTATGGTCAGGCAGCTAATTAAAGCCTCACTGTTCACCTAAGGCTGTTTCCTAATGTAGGTAAATATCTCAGTGCTATTAAACCAGTATTAAACCACACAGACTAAGGTTACTCTGCCCGTTTTGTTTCAGGCTACTAAAAAGCAAGACAACAGTTAAGAAAGAGAACCATAATCAGATATTCTCAATCTAGCGCACTGCTTCAACTACAAGCGAAATTATCTTCTCAGCATTCCATGCTGGGAGAGAAGTTCTGAGACAGGCATTTCAGAGCGCTTCTGGGGACCTTTCCGGTATTGTCCTGCTGGGGCAAAAGGCTGCAAATCAGAGCACATTGTGGGGGAAAAAAGGAAACAAAAGCAACAACAAAAAAATTGCCAATATGCTCACCTTTCGTTTTTTCTGTCTGATAAACCTTTTCATAGTCTCTTACAGCATCTTCATATTGTTCTGTGTCCATGTAACTGTGGAAAGAAACACTGGTGGCCAAGGTGTACTTCACAGGAAATATCAAAAGGGGGTTCAGGTACAAGCTGTCCAGATGGATGTGAATTACGGAAAAGAAGTGCGCTGGACCGCAGAAAGAGCAATCATTAGAGGAACCCACCAAGGGTCACCGCTAGACTGACTGGAAGCCCGGACACCTGCTATTTGTAGGAAATCCTGGCACAGGAGCCTGCGCTTTGGACTCCAAGTGGAGACTGCAATCTCATTTGGCAGCACAAGCTCTACTTTAACGATCTGATAATTACTTTATCCAGCTGCAGGAACTAATACCAGCCAGCAAGATTTCAAGGAAGCTGGTGCAGAGTTGGACACCAGCAACACTGCATAGAAGTGACAATCTTGGCGCCCCAGAGAGGGACGTGTGCCCATCTATTGGCATTTCAGCCTTACTCACATATTAACTGCGTACTGTAATTTAGCAATTACTGAGATGGAGACGAGAAGAACACTGAAGGTTGTAAATTAAAATGAATGCACAACAGGAAGGCTGCAATAACGGTTTTGGTCCATCTATAAGCCAGGCAGCTTTGCCACAAACTGGGGAAATATTGAGGAAAGTAGCAAATAAATTCATAATCAGAAAAGAGCTTTGACTGTCTCCCTGGTTGGTGCCAAGTTACAAAGGAGAAACACACTTGAACATCCTTTGTACAACTCGCTCAACCTCACTGTGCTGCGCTGCGGTATTATCTGTGGCTGAGACAGGTACAGCCTCAGCCGATTTCTCCTTTACGGAAAGCAGGGCATCCCATTTCAAAATCTAGTTTGTTGGAAGCACAAACAGCGCTGCCAGGGTAAGATCTCTCACCCACAGCAGCCCTTCTGCAAAAGCATTAGAGAGGGGCTCTCTGGGACAGAACGTCTTACGTTAGTCTATAAACATAGTAAGTCAAGCTTTAGAACAAATCCTGCCTCAACACACCAATCACAGGCTGTCCCAGACCCGCGCAGGCGGGACAGGCTACACAGAGCTTCCCCCGTCTCCTCGTCAGCACACGGAAGAGGCCCCTTAAGACAGAACCTTTTATTCAGTTAAGTTTCAGGTTTGTTATCCCTGTCACTCAGTGCTGTAAGGGAGGAGGTTCCTACGCGCAAACCTGCTCAGCGTGTCCATTATAAAGCTCTACTTACCATTGTGCTCTCCTCAAGTATGCTTTGATATACGTGTCATCCAGTTTTACCGCATTCGTGCAGTCATCTATTGCTTCTTCAAGTTTCCTAAGCTACAACGGCAGACAGAAGTTAAGTGAATCCCAATCAGAGAACAAATTCTGCTAAGTAGCATTATGATTTTAGGCAACTGAAAGGCATAAAGAATCTTGGAAAATCTCACTGGTTTGTGAGTCTGCATTTTGGATTTTTTTTTTCCAATCCCTCAAAAACACAGAGCTTTTGTTCCGTAGGGAAAAATTAGAAGCTTGGCTAGCGGAATGGTAGAACTATGCGGTGCTTCTCTTTAAGAAATGCACTTGGAAACAAGGCTCTTCCTGGGAATGATCTGAAAACCAAGTTATTCTGTGTCCAAACTAACTCCCAGGCAGGAAAATAAAAATATTTAAAAGAATTTGTTTTTAAAAAGGCATTGTTTCCAGACACAAACAGCCACATAAAATATCCATTATTGCTGCCTCCAGCTCATCCCATTTTCCAGGTTTTGAGAACAGCCTCTGTCTCTTGACCGAGCGGGGGTGGTGAAAAGCCCCACTGCGGGCAGAGAGGGCAACAAGAGGCAGAGGCAGCTGAGGAGGCAGCGCAGGGTGGAAACTGGAAGCACTATCACATGACTGACTGTTCCTCTGGATAGCTCATGACCAAAACACAACAGCAAACCTGGAAAATTGTCCCTGGGTTTTAAATTAGGTCATATTTTTTTTAGATCAGAAAACAAACACAGATGATCTACAAGAAGAATAAGAAAAAATATCTCCTCGTTACCGGGAAGGAAACAAATAAGGATGCCTTTATGCTGATAAGGATAAGGCCAAACTACATTCCTCCTCTCCCTCCCACTCTGCGCAGCCCAAGTATTTGAGTGTGTTTCTTCAGGAGGCAACTTTGCTGGCTGTTTGGAACAGACCCAATCACTGTGCAACTACAAAAACCTGAAACACTGCCTACAGCACTAGAAAGATCCAGCTGCGCCAGCAGCCAGAGAAGCCTCTGCTTTCCAGAGTAAGTGATGTGCAATTTATAAGCTATGTGGAGGAATATGATGAGACACTACCCGCCAGGTGACCACTTCTTACCTTTGAATTAACTGTTCCTCGGTTGCAGTAGAGTTTGGCATTTGTTTTTATGTTATTTGGATCTATTCCTAGCGCCTCTGTGTATAGTTCATATGCTAGTTTGTAGTTTCCTTCTTTGAATGCTTTATTCCCATCTTCTTTCTTTGCTTTAAGTGCTTTGGCATTCTGAAAGAAAATATACCCTGGATGAGGACATTAGGTAAGTGGCTCAGGGACACCAAGCACCTTATTTTGCTGGCCAGGTCCTCAAACTTAACCGTTATAATTTGGTTTCAGACACCATTACAGGATACAGAAGTCACAGCCTCACTACAGCAGCTGAAACGAGCCGTAAGCATTTTGCCTTTCCCTGAAGAGAAGTGCTAAGGAACAGCCAGTGCCAGTTCCGGGCATTCTCCACAGGAACAACAGCTGCCTAATGTTTAAGATAAGAACATGACAGTGAAGTAAATTTATGGATTTAAAAAAAAAAATAATAATAATGGGACCTCACTTTTTGAGAGCTTATACAAGTTGACTGACTTTTCAAATCTGTTTAAGAACTGCAACAGATGAGGGAAGGAGCAACATGAAAGGAGTATTTACATGCAAGTCAACCCGTAGGCACTAATATTGAATCTGACAGTCAGAAGTTCGTTTAGAACTGATAGACCTAGTTTTATTGCTCCTATATCTGATTAAGGAACAAAGAAGAATGAAAGGGAGGCAGTCTTCAAAGTATCAGTCTTCTGAGAAAATGCTTCTAGCAACTCAGTTTTACCTAAAGCAGCAGCCGTGTCTTTGGGGAGGGCTGGACACGCTACTCGCTACTGGAGATCTGGGGAACGATAACACTGAGCGAGGGAGAAGGCATTGATCCAGCAGAACCAAGGTGGGTGTTTGATTAAAAAAAACACCCCAATCCTGGTAATTTTGCAGTCCCATCCCCAGTATCCACAACTTACGCGGCAGGCGAGACACGCTTTCTCGTGATCGGGAGCCATTCTGAGTGCTTGGACGAAGAACTGCACTGCCTTCTCAATACAGTCCTCGTAGTAAAGGCAGAGACCACGGACATACAGAGCGTCTGCGTTTGTTGAGTCCATTCGTAAGATGTCACTGTAATAGAGATATCAAAAAAAATTAAGTGTTTCCCTATTCCAGTTTCCTTCTAATCTCCAAAATATCTCCTCCACTGAGATATTTAGTTATTTTATCAAGTCTGTGCTACAGATGTGCAAAATGTATGGGACTTGCTCAAGCGAGACTGCTGGTTATTAACTGAGTCCACACACAGGCTCCCAGTAAGACTAACTTTAAAGGAGATGAATTCATCATCGCGATTTGCATTAAGGACTATTTCTTTTTTATATTCCCTCGTTCATTTCGGGCTGTGGAAACCAAGCAGCAGCCAGGAGGCACCACCAGCTGTTAGTCAAACTCCAGAGGTTAAGAGGCTCACCTGGCTACAGACTGTGCTTCTGGGTAGCGACCCAGCAACGCTAAACATTCCGCCTTGAGGATTTTGAATCGGTGACAAGCAGGAGCAAACTCCAAAGCACGATCCATGCAAAATACAACCTGGCGTGAGAAAAAACACAAATGTGAGCAAAGCAAATAGCCAAAGGCCTAATTTGAAAGGCTGCACCATTACCACACTTGAGATGTCATGTTTGTCTTTGAAGAGGAAGAGAAGCGTGCAGGCACCCGTTTCCTCTGCTGCCAGAGACGTATTTCATTAGAAAATTTTCCTCATGTGCAGGTTTTCTGTTTTGTCTTTTAAAGGGCTTTGTGTACAAAGGTCTGTGACAGCCGCTATGTTACTACGACCCAGCACTTCCCAGACGATTCAAGGGACACCTGTAGAAGGTCCATTCCTTTACCTCTTCTGAAATTGTAGGCCCTAAAGAAAAAGCCAAGGAAGACAATTCTGCCCCTGTTCCCTGCATTATCAGACACTTTGGCAGGACAGAAATTCAATAGAGTGAGACAGTTTGGACTGGACAAAACACAAAGTACAGTGCAGGGACTGATCTTACACTGCTCTGACTGCAATGGGCAGAGTGATCTAATAGGTCCTTTCCATCTCTGCCTCTCTGGTGGGGACATCTGCACGAGAACAGGGTCATTGTTCCACCAAGGTTCATCTGCTTCCCCGGCCCGTGACATCACGATTGCCCACTGTGGGAAGCACTGTGCTCCAGACTGAGAAGCCAATGGCTTCTGGGTAAGGAAGGAGCCAGAGCAGCTCTCCAGAAACAAAGATCACATTTCATGCAAGCCTCCCCGGCGAAGTGAGACGGGAGGAGCGAAGGGACAGATGCAAAAGCCCAGAACATGCAATACAGGCAGGGCAATTCCTACACACGGAATCTAGATTGACCATACATCACATCTGCTCCTCATAACCAGGTGATACAAAGCTGGGATTTACCCTTCCAAAATCTTGAGCTTAGCCTAAGAGCGAGGACAATCTCCTTCCCGGGCCAAACTTGGGCCTTACATGCATCCACTTAACACAAACAGTTGCAGGAGAAGTGTTTGGTGCCTTTCAGATTTCATGCTGTCATTTCTTGTTATATCAGGTCAGTACCAGCTGCATCCTGTTACCACCCTTGGGAAGAAAGATTTGGAAATAGGAACGGAGAATGCCCCACGCAGATCTGCATTCCTCCTTCAATGACCCTCACTAAAATACTGGCAGACAGACTCTTTTTTTTTTTTAAAATTAAAGAGTTGAAGAATCCTGAGTACGCACTTTAGGAGCAAAGCGTGATTGAACGCTGCTGCTGACAAAACCTGTATCAAACAGCTCGTTCATGGTTCCACTCACCCTGCGAAGCCAACAGTAATAGAGGATATTCAGCCCGAGCCAGTCACCCTCTTCACTCTTCATTCGTTCAGGGCTAAGAGCACATGAGCTCTGCCATTTTCACAACTGTTGCAGTTCGCAAGACAGCCCTGCTTCCACAGCACAACTACATGTACAGCACCTCCCATTAAGACCCAGCTAATGTTAGGCAGGGAAATTAGACATGCATCTGGCTGAACTGGCCAGGTAAAATATGTCTGTTGATAACGCGACAGGAAACAACCAAGTTCATCTTACCTTCCGGAAATCCCGTTTCTCAAAATCCACTTCAGCTATTTTTTCATACTCAAGCACAGTACTGGCATTCTTCAGCTGAAAGACAGAACACAGCAAGTGTTGCAGGACAGTCACTGGTCTGAAACACCATCACGCAGCATTTAAGCAGCCAATCCCTAAAGTGTCAGAGCAAAGACTATTGCAGACCGTAGAACAATAACGCAGATTACATAAATGCTTTTGCCAGCATTAAAATCATTTTGAAATCAAGAGACCTAACTGGTAGCCCCAGAAAACGTACCCCTGAGAATACAAAAGTGGGAGCAGCCTTCCACACGCTGCATCACCCATTTCCGTGCTCCCTTACCACCATTCACCATTTCTCCTCTGGAGTGCTGGGTGAAGGACCAGCTTAGCCTCCACGCTCTTCTGCTAAGAAGAGACAATCACACAGAAAAGTAACTATGCAACCTTGTGGTCTACTGAAAACCAGATCTAGAGACTTTGACAGCATCTCATTTTCTCCCATTACCTCACAGCATGCAAACAGTCATTGCTAATGATGACTGCAACTCCACTTTGCAAATTCGAAGTGAAAGGCTTACCAGTTCAATCTGTCCTCTTTAACAGCCCCATCTACTGGGAATATTTAAATTTTAAGAACCTCTCACCTCTTGCTGTGCCTGGGTATTCTTATGATCCAGTTCTAAAACTCGTTGAAAGCAGCGGCTGGCAGCCATGGCGTTCCCTAGGGAAAGATGGCACTTCCCTTCTCGTAGATGGCCCTGAGAAGAGAGTTAAAAGGGAGTTGCAAGAGCTGCAATGTGTGGAGACAAGGGTACTGAGACATGAATAAGACGTACGAAGTTTTCCACGTACCCTTACAAAGCTATCATCCAATCTGACAGACTGTTGAGCATCTCCAAGGGCTTCTCGGAACCTCCCCAACATCATGAGTGTGGCAGCTCTGTTACCATAATAACTGGCATTATTAGGACAGGTATCTGGAGAAGGTGTAAGAGCACTCGCTGTTACTGTACTGCAAGCAGCTATACAACTTGTACAACATATTAAAAAGCCGTGGTTGGATTAAAAACTCACATTCCCTCCCAATTTATAACATCATCTGAACGGCTTAAGATGACGCACGATGGTCAAGCAGCTCTTTTGAACAGCAAGTCATAAAGCTATGGCTCCCCATACCATACACGGGAACAAACCATACAGAACAACCGCTGGCGGCGTTCAGTCTGGCAGCACTGCTGACCTGCCATTACAGGGAAAGCTGGACTGGCTTCCTCTTAAGAATATCTTGGCTGGAGGAGAAACAAGGAACTGCTGCAATCCCCCATGTTGGCAGTGACCTGCCTTATCAATCTGGTGAAATTTCTTAAGGTAATTAAAGCAGGCAAAAAGTTTTCATCCCCTGTGTGCTGTTAGAAACCCTGCTGGTGTATTTTAAATCAATATTTTAAATCAATAACCAGTTCTGATTTTTAGACAGAGTATTCAGCAAATATTAATATTATTAGCAACTTTTCTCACCTATGGCTTTTGTGTAATAGTTGTATGCTTCATTGTAATCTTTCTTGGCGTAGTATGCGTTTCCTTGTTCCTTGAATGATTCTGCTTCTCTGAAAGGAAGCAAAACACCACATTTTCAGAGGAATTGAGCATCAGAACAGATTCTGACCATGACCAAGCATTTGATCCCCACGCAATCGCAGTGTAACTCTTCAGTGCTCCAAAACGCCCGCAGTCGGTTGCTGCGAGATTTCCTCTATACACTGCTCATGAGAACACAGCACACCTCGTGCCTGCTGGCTCTCAGACACTTCATCACTTTACTAGGGCCATGAACAGGGACACTCGGGGATATCAACTAGCCGAATATTACAGGGATGCAATAGCAGACTAAAGCCACCGTTGAGCATCCTCCCTTCTGTCTCAGAGGAACCGGCTCCTGGAGTCCAGCAAAACTCAGCTGCACATGGTTAATCAAGCCAGCCTGCGTGGTGCTGCATAACCTCAGCAGTCATCGAAGTCAAGAAACAGAGTGCTGCCTATCTTTCAGAACTAGTCCCACATACTTAAGAAACAGGGCCAAGAACAATTTCTACATTCAAAAGACAGCTAAATCGAGGAGAAATAAGGGTGCAAGCCTCAAGTAGAAGCTTGGCACTGCCTTGGCAACAGGTCTAGAAATAGTCCTCACACTCAAGAGCAAGCATTTGCAGAGACAGTTTAGGACATTTTAAAACACACAACATATGGTTTAAAGCAGCATCCCTTAAACTCTTGAAAGCAAAGTTTCCCCTGAAGGAAATTAAACCTTTCCTTCCCTTCTCCCATCTACATTCACCATTTTAGATAAGCAGTCTGAGAGGGAACTTGTAGCATGGTGTTGAAGTTTAATTCAGCTTCATTTAATTAAATTAAGTGATTTAATTCACTTGCTTCCTCTCCTAGACTATTTCACATGTAAAAACTATGAGGCCAGCTCAGAAGAAGCATCACCCCACTCTAAGATACGGCAGTCAAGACCTGCATCACGCTTTTGGGGCTTCACTGCTGCAGCCATATTGACCGACATTGTTTGTCCACTCTCCGAAGCACTGGCACAACGAGAACTCCGGCCCAGACAAAGACAAATTCTAACCATCAGAACAAAGACCAGCTCGGACTCCATCCTTCACGTCCCACCAGGGAAGCGGCCAGCGTATCTACGAGCCTCAGCTACTCTCTCCTCCAACAACTAGCAACCTTCTGGGAGAGCAGCCCAGCCGCGGGGGTCACCTGTGCAGGGAAAATGAGTGTATCACAAGCAGTGCAGTTGAAGTTGATTATTACAGGTCATCGTATTCCTCTTGGGTGACCGCCAACTGATCTGAACATAGCCTTTGCTGAAGCAGTGAAGCAGAAGCCAAGGAAGCTAAAAGAGCTGGGTGACCCCCCAGTCTGCCAGAGCAGAGCCGCACTTGCGGGCTCAAACACGGGTCGGTTCCAGGCTGGGCTGAAACGTTCGGCTTCAGCATTTTCTTGAAAGAAGGATCCAGAAGTGAAGGTGTCTCTGCACCATTTGCTGCAGGAAAGCTATTTCCAGGGAAACCCCAGGTAAAGAAAAGCAAACCAAATCAGAGAACACAGGACGAGAGAGTGAAGAGTCACAGGACTTCTCACCTACAAATCCCTCCATCCAACTCCAGAGCAAGCACGAGCCGTTCGGTCGCTCTCAGGGCTGAGGAGCTTTATTTCTGTATCTGGCCACACTGCTGTAACAGTCAAAGGCCTGAGTCAGAGCCACTCTTCAGTCTACCAGGTACTACAAACACCGAGACAAACTTGAACTTTAAAAATTTAGGCTCATCTATCGCAGACAGTATAATGCAAATGATTGACTTCTATATTTCTGCCCACCTTTACAAAATTCTCAAAAATGAGATGCAGCTTTGGGCACATTTAAGGACTGGGGTTTGCCCAGAGGAAGCAAAGACTTTTTTGTCCGTCGTGAATCACGTTCTTAATAAACCTACCAGGATAGAAGTTGACTGTCTTCACTGAAGGCTGTAGCTACAACACATTCAAAGAGTGGAAAGGGGCTCTTACTATAGAAGACGTACTGTTAGAGCGTACCATAGCAAGATGCCTCTTTCAATATACAAAATAGAAACCGAAGGGAAGACGCTGACTAGTCCTGCATTTTCGTAAGGTGCCAAATCCAAGACCTGAGTGTGCAGAGCAGATTTGGTACGAGTCGACCACCACTTCCCATTTTTATTTTGGAAGTACCTACAGATCAGACCCTTACGTGAGAAATGCATTTATCTACGGGAAGCTGCCCTCGCTACGAAGCTGCCGCTCCAGGGCAGACTGAACTCAAGCCGCAGTGTCCTCGCCGAGGGGGGAGCGCTGCCAGAGCCCCCCGGGGCTCCCAGGACACATCTCGGCAAAGGCAGCGCAGGAGCCGAAGCGGGGAGGAGGGACCCCACCAGTGAACGGGAGCAATGTTCAGCGAGCCTACTAGAGAAAGAACAAAGGGAATTGTGTTGAAACAAGTTCACATGTTTTTAACCTCATTCAGGCTTGCCATTGGCCATTCCCACACAACCGCCTCATGCAAGGGGTTGTTTTCACGGAACCATCCCAGTTTTGCCAGCTGGCAAAACAATAGACACAGGGCGCTGCCACGCCGAGGGCCCGCGGGCCACAGCTGAAGTGCCTGCTCTTCACTTTCATTTTTAACTTTTGCTATCAGCTACGCTCCGGCAACGGAGCAGAGGCACCCCTGCTGTAACGCTGCTGAAGTCAAGCAGCGGAAAGCACATACAACCACGTTGCTGTGTTGGTTTGAAATAAGATGAATAAGTAACAGGGTGGCAAAGAAACGGTTTAGCGCACGCACCCCACTGCCTCGGAAGAGTCTTGTCACGACTCCCGGGTCCAGTTCATCCCCGCTGCACCCGCTCCCGTCCCAGCAAACGATGAACTCGCCCGCCTGAGATGGGAAACTGCCGTACCTCCTCTGCCCCAGCCTCCCCACGGCGGGTGCTTGTTCTGCACCTTGCTCTTCCTGCGCAGCCGGCACCCCGCTGGACCCCCACAGCAGCACAGCTCCGTGCTCCCTCCCTCAGGCCACAAGCTCGAGAAACCTCTATGTGTCTGTTGGATGGAGCTGTTTCGAACGCAGCAGGACTCATACTTTGCATGAGTATCACAGATCAAACATTCAAAATACAGTGGAAAAAATAATCTGCAATTCTGCACTTCTGGAACCTCAGCAGTAAGTAGTTTAACCAACACTTTATTCTCTTGTTTCTGTAATCATAAACGGAAAGGAAAAATCACAGATCCTATTAAAGTTCCTTGCCTCAGCAGCTCTCTGCTGTATAGCCTAAAGAAAAGGATGAACAGTATTAATGGCAGAACTCATCTCTCGGAGCCACCACTGTAACCTGCTTAGCATACCAGTCCCTGATTCACAAGTCTTTTAGCAATTTTACCTGTCATGTTACGAGGAAGCATCATCTAATAGATACAGCTAAAGGGCTGGGTGCCAGAACACCCTGTCTGCCAACAAACTGCCGGGAAGAGCTGGGAAAATGGGAGAAAGAAAACAGATACATGGCAAAATCAACTTTCACAAAGCACCGGTATTCTGAGATGCGAGAGAAAACAGGCAAACATAAGAATTATCATTTTCTACCCTTTTTTATTGGTCTATTTCCTTTTAAGCATTTACACAGATTGATATACCACCACGTCACAGCACCTCAGATAACACTAGCAGGAAGGAAGTACACAGGTATTTCTACCGCTCACGTGGCTTAAAGCTCAACGATGAAATGAGATTGTGAAAGAAAGAGCAAATTGCCCCCAAAGCAGGAAGGCAAAGACGGTCGCTGGAAACGCCAGGCTTGCGGTCTGAGATCCTGACACAGAACAGAGCATCTCTCCCCAGTTGCGCTCCACCGACATAGAAAGCACACAGAGACAACAGCCCTTGTTTACCACGGTCTCTGGCTATAACAAGAAAAAATGCAGATCTCCTGATATCACTGGTAATTGTTTCAATCCAAACAGATGCTGCAGCCTGAATGAGATCATTCTGCATCTCGCACTGATGTAGGCTGCATTCCCCACTTGCTACTTTTGAAACTGAAGAAGAATCGTGCTTTGCTAAAAATACGATCCCGGCTGAATGGATTGCTTTGTGCGGGGAGGTTAGTGTCTTCTCAGGGCTTCTCCACGCTGGACGCAGAGGACAGGGAAGAGTCGCACCAAGGATCTCGGGAAGAAGCTTGTCTTTCATTGCTTGTGTGCACCACGGGCTCACAAGGAGGGCACTGTTTGGAGTGACTCTCTCCCTGCGAGCTAGTCAATTTTTTTTTTTCTCTTTTATAACATTTGTCAGTACCCCTAATTCTTCAAGTGCTCCGGCCCCTGTCACCCTAGAGGACCTGCCACCAAGACAAGCGGCAGCCTCGTGTTCTGATGCTGCCCCTGCACACCCAGGGGCTCAGAGGACGCAGCGCGAGGAGCTCTCTGCCTGCCCGGTGGGAGACGGAACCAGCACAAGGCTCCTTCTATTCCCCGTGCCCTGCTGAACGCTCAGCCCCTGCTCGTTCCCAGAACAGAAGAGCTATGAGAAGCAGCCATCCCACGCACCACTGACACAATCCCACGTTTGCCTAACAACTTCTGCCGCCTCCTCAGAGCTTCCACACACTGCCCCCGCTCGAGCGCCGATCGTGGCTTCCACCCCTCCTACTCCAGCTCCTAACGAGACATACGCAGACCCACCTCCCAACGCACCTGATTTGCTAAGATCGTCAGAAACTTTGGGGATCTGTACACACAGCACCTCCTGGGTCTAGACGTGCTGGCACAGACCCCGTGCACGCAGGTACGGGCACTCCAAGCAGCCCTACCCGGCTACAGGAACCCAGCATTGAGCAGGTGGCAGACGTGCTCTCTCCCAGCTCTCCTGACCCTCACTCCCACTTCATTTCCTGCCTCTGTTACGAAACAGTGTCAAAAACCCTAAAATATCTAGGATTTAAGGAAGGCTGCAAAATCCCGTCCTGGCCAAGTAATCTTTTTGGGGGATGCTCTGACAAAAGGAACACACCTGCCTTTACTAAGCAATTCTTGCACAGACTTTTTCTTTAACAGGATACGGTGCCTTTATCCGGCACTTTTTTTGGTTGAAATCCAGCCCGGATTCTCAGCTGTCAGATGTTATTCAGCTGCTTGGGTAAAATAAGTTTGGTGATCTCAATACAGTTTACAGCAGGCAGATGTCTAGAGCTTAAAATTAGCTGTCATCTTTGCCACTGGACATACGATACTCTCCCCTCCCTTCTTTCAGGACTCAGCAGAGAGGCCAAACGCTACGTGGGCCACAGAGCTATATACAGGGTATACTTCCCCGTGCGTTTAGAGACCCTTCCCCCAGGTTAGGTTTTACACTCTGAGTGAGGATTTAGAGTGAAGAGAATATATATATATAAAATTATATATCTTTTATATATATATATTTTAAACAAAAAGTGGGTAGATTTAGATATAAGGAAGAGATGTTTTACGCTGAGGGTGGTGAGACCCCGGCGCAGGTTGCCCAGAGAGGTGGGAGATGCCCCATCCCTGGAAACATCCCAGTTCAGGTTGGACGGGGCTCGGAGCGACCTGGTCTGGTCGGAGATGTCCCTGCCCATGGCAGGGGGTTGGGCTGGATGGCCTTTAACGGTCCCTTCCCAGCCAAACCAGTCTGTGATTTTATAGAGATATAAAATATCTCTCTCCCAAATTCATATGTAAGAAACACTGTGATCATCTTCCGCAGCTAGACAGCATCATGCTGACCCTACTGCAGAGCTTGGAGCAGCGCAGCACACCACGCAACACATTTCTCTGCACATCAGCACCCCCCACTGAACAAGGAGTGGGTTTACTACTGGCTGCAATATAGAAATGAAAGTGAGGACATTTACTCACAGCATGCCCCAAACCAGGGAAACCTTGAGTCTGTACACACAAATATCTGCAGGGATAGTCTAAAGACTCACCAAACGAAACAAAGGTCTGCCTCGAGGCTCTCACAAGAGCAGACAACAGCGACATAACTGACATTTAATCCAGAAGGCGCACAAAAACCCCACGCCATCCTCTGCACACCCCAGAACGTTCCCAGTACCTGAGGACAAACTCAAACGTGGAAGACCAAAAGCTGCGGGAGCCAAAATATGCCACAAGAAATCAAAGAAGTGAAGCAAACTTCTCCCTGCGGCTGCAAGTGAGAACAGCCTGACGAGCCCCGAACTTTAATTGCGCAGTTACGTAACACACCTCGCTGGCAGAGCTGCCTATTAACCCCGTTCATAGCGATGGCGCCATCGTCGCTGGCAGGGTCACGCCATCGCTTTCGGGAGAACCCACCGAAGGGCCTAGAACCAGCTAGAGATTGGTTTTTTCCAGAGAGGCCTAAATGGAGGAAGCCAGCCAGCTGCAAGAATGACATGGGAAAACAACTGCGGCTACAGCATGATTCACCCTGGAAAAGCATGTCTCGTGTGACAGAAAAAGGCTGGAATTGTAGGTACTGACCATCTCTTCACACTGTATGAAGTGACTACCTAATTCAGCGTATTCAAATACTCTGCAAATTTATGGGAGAGTAAACAACTATGTGAGCAGCTTCTGCTGCTCCTCATATTATCATAAGATCATAAAGTAATTACATATTAGTAAAATAGGCTGGATTCACAGCCTGGGAAACTCAAGTGCCCATTTACAAGCAGAAGAGGAGCAGCAGAACCTTCTTCAGGCTGTCCCGTAACAACGTGACCCACCAGCGGTGCCCCCACAGCCCGCTGCCCCCCGACTCCTGCCAGCACTCCCTGTGAGAGCAGTCAGGTAACGGCATTTACTCACGAGGAGACTGACCAAGAGGCAACTCCTTTCACCCACAATAGCAGTGGAAAGACTCTTGCTACTCACCAACACCTGACAACCTCCAGGCAACATCTGTCACACTAATTAGTGACCCAAAGCCAGGCAAGGTGAGAAACCTTCTTGACTTCTGCACAATTTACTTTGTGTGGCAAATTTCCTATTCATTGCTTCGCTAAGGTTAACTGCGATTTCCTACTGAGGCATCAACGCATCCGAAGTCTGCAGCAAAAGCACTGTAAAAGCAACAGTCTGGGCAGATCATTTCATAATGACATTTTCCAAATTACTTGAGATAATTTTTTCTAAGAGGCTTCCACATCCTCCAGTGCTGAAGAACGAGGAGAAAGATCCAGCCTTCAGCATGCACATCAGACAGAATCGCGAGTTGCCAGGAAGATGACAAGGAAATTCTCCCTGGCAAAACTCCAGCAACCCCGAGCTCGCAGACCAACTGGGCGAAGGGAAAAATTGTCCCCATGGCTTAGAAACCTTTACAAATAATTAAAAAAAGTGACTTTTTAGGGGTGGAGTAGTCCCTGCTCATCAGCTGCTCCCCAGCAGTAGAGCCGGCACTAACAGCACCACTGCCCGGCAGATAAAATTAACACAATTACATCAACCCTTTTCCATAAGGACCCCCACAATTTACACAGCAGCAGACAATAATTATCCTCTGACCACACTCTATTCCTGTGCCTTAAACAACCTGTGAGTGAGCCGTTTGGCATCTTTTCAGCTGTTTCAGTGCATTAGTTACAATCACTCTGAAATACAGATCTCCACTTTTGCTAATTGCCTGATTTTTATTAAGCCACAGAGAACAGAATAATGCGCTTAGACAAAGGTGAGTCCTTACACAAAGTATCTGTATCTTGTCATACTGTAATTCCTAAACTGTAATTCCTAAAAGTGCAGAACATGGAGCCCTTGATGCTGACTTATAGCAATCATTCAGAAAAGGTTTTCACTTATTTTTGCTGGTTTTTATGGAAGCTAGCCCAAACACATCATAAAGACTGTACTAAATCAGATTCAAGTGTATGTCTGTGCGTGCCCATTAATGCGGAGTGCCTGCATAGCCCTTACATGGTTCAAGACGTTTTACAAACATTAGACACCTAATTAAGCCTCCAACTACTCTCCCTAATACAGTGACTATCGCCCTAATTTACATTCGATCAATTGAGCCACAGAAGTTAAGCAATTGATGCCAGGCAGGAAAGGCCAGCAGAGAAGAGGTGAACGCACAGGACCCGGAGGAAATCTGCCCCCGCTGGCAGCAAGGCACCACTGTGGAAGGCCCGCACTTTCTGAGCAACCAAAAAGAATAACTGGAAGTAGAATAATCATCTCCTGCCCACACATTTCTCTTTTAGCAAGATAAAGGAGTAATATCCCAACAACAACAAAAAAGGAAACACTGTGAAAGTACCTAACAAAAGCACTTCACGGTAATGACCCCGAACTACGGCACTGGCCTTACGACACCAAGAGAAACCCAGATGGCGAGACTGCCCGTTCCTCACAGCTGAGCCTCCCCTGCCGAGCAGGGCAAGGACCGAGCGCTGCCCAGGAGTTCTTCCATTGCTGCACCTCATCAGCCTTTCCCAAGAAGACCATCCTATTCATGACTGGTTCCCCGCGCCCATCGCTTCTGCGATGGAACCTGGGAAGGAGGACGGAAGGGTGACGTTAGAGGTCACTATCAGCAGATGACTGTGCCTTCAGCATGGTTTTTACAGTTGGATATTTTTAACATTTCAAACACCACATTTAACTAGCCCAGGGCAAGGAGTGACTTACCCGTTACCAGGGCTTTCCCAACTTTACAGGCCATGCAATTTGTCGGTATTCTATGCACAACATCCAGGTGCCTCTTCAGCACCATCTAATTTAACTCCTTAGAATGACATCACCAGGAAGGCCGCTCCTTCCCAGCGCGGCTCCCGAAGCCTTCAATTTCTGACAGTAAACAAGCAGCACAGAACACCTCAGGCCATCAATATTATTTTGAAAACAGTATTCCTCAGAGGCCACTTTCAGTTTTGTTTCCTCCTCTTAATTCCATCTGCTGAATAATTTTCTAGAGCAATTGCCTGACTTTCTACAGAAATAGTTCTCTCCTCCCCAGTTCCCCAGGAGATAAGCGGCCGCCGGCGTGCGATGCTGCAGAGCCAGCAGAGTTTCCTAGACATCGGACCTTCCCACCTCACTGCCTGCAGAGCCTGCGACGCTCTGCTGCTGCTGCTGGGAACCAGCCCGCTCGCTCTTGAGAAGAAAAACGTGCAAGCAAGGTTGGGATTCCCACCACCCCCAGCCTCGGACGACACTGTCTGCTCCCCTGGGCGAGGGGCACCAGACCACTTCAGAACTAAGCCAGTTACTGCAACCTGAAGGAGCTCTTTAATTAGGATAACCTTTCCAGAACAGGAGTCTGCCCAAACATTCGCCCGCAACTGACATTTTTTTCCCCATTATCCACAGCAAGGCAGGACAGAGCCAAAGTTGCTGCATGCGGATTTCAAATGGTGCCAGGGAGAAGGGAGTTGGGTACGGCGAAACAGCGAAGGGCACCCAAATCTACGAGCTGGGAGCTTCCCTTCCGCGCCACAGCTTCATCCTGTCCTCAGCGACGGGAGGAAGCCCTCCTCAGACACCAGCCCGCGTGGCCTCGGGACAGAAGGGATGTTAATTATCTTTCTAGGACACTCAAACGCCGTTGACAGGAGACAGCCTGTGACTCCTCCACGGGGTCCACGTTCCAATCCGGGTCCCCGCGGAGGCCGTGAGATCTCACGTGGGACGCGCAGCCACGACACCCCCAAATAAAGCCTGAACCGGCAGCGAGCACAGCCCCGGCGTGTCACCGGCCCGGCGGGGCTGCGGGGCCCGGCCGGGCACAGCCCGCGCCTCCCTGCGGGACGGGGCCCGCCCGGGAAAGGCCTTTGCCCCCAGGGCCCCGCCGGGCACCCGCTGCCCGTCGCCCCCCCACCGGGGGAGGCCGGAGAGGCCGTGTCCCCCCGCCGGTCACGCACCGAGGCCCCGGGACCTGCCGGCCCGGCCCCGGCCGCCTCCCGCTCCCCGGCTCCCCCGGCCTTACCCACCCGCCGGGCCC
>VUYV01000526.1:173700-189352 GCA_008711295.1 Anarhynchus alexandrinus
CCGCCCCGCCCCCGCCCCGCCTCACGGCGACGGTCCCGGGCAACCGGCGGAGGGCACCGGCTACCGGGGTGAGGCCTCTCCCGTGAAGTTCCCCTCAGGCCCCAAGTCCGCCCGCCCGCCAGGGGCGCTGTGGGCGCGCCGGGCCACGCCCCCTTTAGCCCCGCCCCTTCCGGCGCCCCGCTGGTCCCTCCGCGCCGCTTCGCCCCTGAGGTCCGTGTCGTTGTGTGGGAAAAGCTGTGTCCCTCCGCCCGGAGGCTGCGGGCCGGGCTGGGCCTCCGGCGCCCCCTCAGGCCCTTCTCCCCCGGCCTCTCTCCGGTGGGAGCACGCACCGAGCAGCGCTGCGGCCCATCCCTCCGCCCCGCCCCGCCCCGGGCAGGCGGGCCTGGCAGGCGGGTTCCTGCGGCAGCCCGCGGTGAAGGCAGCATGGGGAAGAGCTGCAAGGTGGTTGTGTGTGGGCAGGCCTCCGTCGGGAAGACGTCCATCCTGGAGCAGCTTCTGTACGGGAACCATGTGGTTGGTGAGTGCGAGGGATGAGGTGGGGGGGGGGGAGCCCGGGAGGGGCCTGGTCCCGGTGGGCACGGCTGTCCCCGGAGACCCCCTTATCCCACAGGCTGTGGGGAGGAGGAGGAGGAGGAGGACAGACCCGCTGTGCTGCCCTGGGCCGGCCGGCATGGCGGTTGGGGTTATGCCAGCTCCATGGCCAGGGTCCTCCATGGCCAGGGTCCCCCATGTCTCCTCTACCCGCCCCTCTGGCAGGTTCTGAGATGATCGAGACGCAGGAGGACATTTACGTGGGCTCCATCGAGACAGACCGGGGGGTGCGGGAGCAGGTGCGCTTCTACGACACGCGGGGGCTGCGGGACGGCTCGGAGCTTCCCAAGCACTGCTTCTCCTGCACGGACGGCTACGTGCTGGTCTATAGCACTGACAGCAAGGAGTCCTTCAAGCGGGTGGAGCTCCTCAAGAAAGAGATCGACAAGTCCAAAGACAAGAAAGAGGTGAGTACCCCTGGGGAAAGGGGCTGCAGAGTGGGATCTGTTCCCCTTCTTCAGGTTCTCACCCAGAGACTCTCCTTTTCTCTAGCTTGTCAGAAGGCGGTGACAGGGGTCCCCGTTCTGTGAGACTCTCAGTTGTCCCTGGCTGCTGTCCTGGGATGCTTTCTGAGTGTGCAAGTGCTCAACAGACCCTTCTACTTTGGGGCTTGTTTGAGCCACACAAACCTGAACAGGAGGGGAAGGAGGGGATGGGAAATACAGTGTTTTAAAAGGCCTTAGCATGGAGCGGGAATCAGCTGCAGGACTGGGCCTGGCGCCGAGGGTCTTCAAGGCAGAGGCGGGCAGCACTGCTAAGCTCTGCATTTGGCGCCTTCAGAGATTATTCTCACCCTTTTTCGAACAGGTCACCATTGTGGTTTTGGGCAACAAGTGTGACCTGCAGGAGCAGCGCCGGGTGGACCACGATGCAGCCCAGCACTGGGCCAAGGGTGAGAAGGTGAAGCTGTGGGAGGTGTCGGTAGCTGACCGGCGTACGCTGATCGAGCCCTTCATCTACCTGGCCAGTAAGATGACACAGCCACAAAGCAAGTCTGCTTTTCCCCTGAGCCGCAAGAACAAGGGCAGCGGATCCATGGATGGCTGAGCCTTGTTTTCCTTTCCCTTCTGTTGCCACCTCCTCTCCCTCACCTCCCTACTTCCCTTGCACATACCCCCTGCTGAGCCTGTTTGGTGTCGTGGGGCCTGTGGGAAGCATGGTGGCAGGAGGCACGGGCGTCCCAGGGCTGGGGATGGTCTTTGAGGACAAGAGAGGTGACCCATCTCCCTACACTGGGACAGGGACTGCTCTTCTCACTGCCCAGCCCCTGCAGATGTTGGAGGTGCTACAGGGAAATCAGGATTCACCCAGTGATGCCCCTCTGCCCTCTGGGCCGTGGGCTGCTGGAGGGGAGGCACAGCCCGGGGCTGGCCAGCAGGTGGGGATCAGCTCCACGGCTGAGCACAGCAGGGCCCGAGGAAACAATTCCCTCGCTCTCGAGCTGCTCTGTTTTATATCTATTGATGCTATGTGAGAAGAGCCCAGTTGCTGGCGCTGCCTCCAGCCCAGCCGCTGTCAGAGCAGCTCTCCCTTGTGCTACCCCAGCTGGCTCTGCGGTGCTGCAGTGTTCTCCAGCAGATTGCCCCTTACCTGGCCATGCTCACTGCTCCTTTACATGCAGAAATACTCAGTCATCCTGCCCCAGTGAATGCATAGCGCAGAGCAGGGCAAGATGCTGTTATCGAGGGCAGGGTGCCCACATCCACCCCGCTGCAGCCCTCTTCCTGAGTGCACACTCAGTCGTGACCTTGGAGAAGCTGGGACTGTGCTTAGCCTGCACACCCTGCTGCTTAGGGCTGTGGCAGCTCTCGCTGCCCATCTGGCACAGTGCTGGCTTTCCTCTCGCAACCACCACAAGACAAGGGAAAGATCTGGTCCTGCCCAGCAACACGTTCCCTTCAGCTAGTCTGGATCTAGGAAATAAAAAAAAAAAAACAAACGAGAAAGCCCTGGCTTGTTTATACTTGTTCCTTTTATTTACTGAGTAACACAATAAAGCGATGAGATTCGATTATCAAAATATTTTCCTTTTTTTTTTCCCAACAGTTATAGTACATCAAAAAAATATACAATGAACATTACAGGAGGAGTACTGGCCAAGTCCCTAGAGTCTGTTTATTCCATTTTTGCGGGGGTTTTGTTGTTGTGTTTTTTTTAATCAAACTGTTCACATCACTCCAAGGTTATTTACAGAGGGGCACACGTTATTGAGCGCTATGGACTATGCCCTACTACCTAGTACAGCGTATGCTAAAGTCAAAGGCAGTAAATGCTTTGGATAGCACAGGAGCAGGGAGGATTTCTGGAGGCGGGGGGATGCGATAGAGGGAGTGTGTTCTTACACAGCTCGTTGCAGTATTATTGTTATTAGAAGGAATGGCTTTCAAGGGGTTAAAGTGCCAAGTGTAGGAGTGTATTCGGACTCCACTGGTGTCGGGGTGATGGGAGCAGCCACTGCTGGCTCCAGCACAGGCTTTTTAGAACAAAATGCAGGGGAAGGACCCACCAGTGCTAAGCGGCTCCTGCAGGCTGGAGCACGGCCGCAGCTGGCTGCTCCCGGCTCCCTGCGCTCCTGAGGCTGGTGGGCTCGTCGCAGGAGGGGATGCGCTGCCCTTCTCTGCTGTGACCGGGGCTGGGAGTGACTGGCGAGGCGGCCTGGGGAAGAGCACAGTGAGATGAGCAGGGGGAGGGCTGGAGCCGGGCTGAGCACAGGCTGCTTGGCACTGTGATGCTGTCGGAGCTGTGTCCTTCCTGCTGCCCGTGGCTCCCAGCCAGCAATGGCTCCTGTCCTGTGGGACGCGGGGTCCAGGCTGCACTGTCCCCTGGGCTGCAGGATCATCTCCCTGTCCGGGGCAAATCCATTGCTGCTGGGAGCCTTCCTTCCCTCAGCTGCTCTCCGAGCCAGGTCTCCCCACCACCACTGAAAACCTTTTGATTCTCTCTACCCCCAGCCTTCCATACAAGCTCACTCTTCTTCTCCTGGTGCCCTCTTCTCCACTTCCCTCCTCCCCTGGGGTGGAGAGGAGATGCCCTGAGCAGAATCCATACCCCAGGGCTCCCTTGCACTCCTGTCCTCTGTGGCAGGAGCGCAGCAGTGGCACTGCAGGTCGGCACTGCCCACGGTGTGAGAAACGGGCCCTGCAGAGGCAGGCGCACGGCTCCGTGCTGTCCTGCTCCTCTGTGCAGGTTCCCTGCCCTCGCCCGAGGCTCCAGCTCTGGGAAGCAGAAGCACTTCAGCCGTGTGAGTTACCCGTTGGTTGGTTCCCATTCACCTCCCGCTGCCAGGACCTCGTCCTGAGCATCGGTGGAGCATGCTGGGCAAAAATCCTCCTGAAATCCAGGCGTTGCTTATGGCCGAGACGTCGGCTGTGTGTGCTTGTGCGTGTGGATTCCCAGGTGCACAAACCGAGCTGCCTCTTCCCACGGGCCGGGAGGGAGCGAGGGCCACGGCTGAGGTCTCTGAGCCAGCACCCCGGCCGGGGGACGGGAAGGGGATCGTCTGCACAGAGCGAAGTGTTGCGTTGTTTTTTTTCTGCTCCGACCACCACTCCTGGCCGTACAGACAGCATGAGCACCAAAGGAAATCGCAGACGGCAAACGCGGCGGGCGGGCGAGCTGCTCCCCCTGGATTGCATAGATCGGGGTGGGTTGTCACTCCAGCGAAAGGTTCCATTGGGTTGCAACTTTCCTGCATATTTCTATTTACAGCAGCGCGCTGGGAACCCGGAGCGCCGTGGTTACAGTTTTCAGACCAGGTCATTGCTGGGCTTTCTGAGCACAGTGAAAAGCAGAGCTACGGCTTCGGGGTCCCTTCGGAGCCTGGTTTTCCGCAGGCTGTGATGGGAGCATCACAGGGAGAGCGCCGGGCGTAGGCTGTGGGTGCCGCCTGCTCCTTCGTACCTGATTGTCCAGGCTGCCGGGGACGCCTTTGTTTTTGGGAGTCATCGGTAACTCCCTGGAAGCTCCGAATGGGGATGGGGTTGGACGGCCGGGCACGGCGGCTGCTGGCGGGCGAGCAGCAGCATCGCCTTCCACTGGAGAACCGAAAGTGCTTTAGGGACATTCACTCAGCCTCACAGCATCTCCCGGGAGGTAGGGGCGGGACAGAGGCAAACAGCTGGCGCCGAGCACGGGGTCACCTCCTCGGGGAGCCCGCACCAGGCAGCCCGGCTCTCCCGTCCTCGCTGGGCTGGAGCGGAGCCCGTCTCCGGCCACACGCCCGCGTTGTGTGCTTCTCGGGGTCCAGGGCAGGGGCGGTGTGCTTTGGAGGGAGGAGGCGCCGGCCCTGGGCTTCGGCTATTGCTCTCGGAGTGAAGGTACGGTCAGTGTGGCGGGTGCCCACCGCGGCGGGGGCTCTTTGGCTGGTGGGACGTAAGGGGTTGTGGGGCACAGGGTGGGGGGCTGGTGGGCAGCACGGAAGCCCCCAGCCATCACGGGCAAGTGCAGGGCTGGCGAAGGCACAGCCAGCCCGGGCTGAGAGGGAACTGCCAACTTTCCGCTTGTGCCGGGGTCGTTTCTCCCAGTAAGCGCTGGGCTGAGACGCCCCTCGCAGTTCCCGTCCCACTGGGCTGGCGGGGTCCGGCCGGCCAGGGGGATGCTCCTTCCCCCGGGGAGCAGCCGGCTCCTCTTCTTCCAGTCTGGTAACTGGGAGGGCGATGAACGAGAAACCAGCGGGCTGAGGACAGGCAGCCCCTGGCCACGGGACACGAGAGGGTCCTGGTGACTCGGGCACCGTCCTCTCCCGGGGCTGGCGCGGGTGGGGAGGGCAGCGGGGATGGCCGGCGGGGCTGGCCGGGCTCTGCCGGGGTGTCTGGCTCCAGCAGGAGCCCGCTGGAAGCAAAGGAGAAGCCGAGGTTGATGTCTACGACTATGGTTTCCCACCAGCCAGAAGAGCAGCCTGCCCGGGAGCGCCGCTCCGCACCGCGCAGCCCCCGCGGCACAGCCCGGTCCGCGGCGGACGGACCCTCGGCGGGTGAGCGGCTCTAGTAGGGCGCGAAGACGATGGGGCCCGGCGTGGTGCGGACGTGGGCTGGCGGCGTTCGGAAAAGGGCTGGTCCGAGGATCGGGGCTTGGAAGAGGGTGGTGGCAGCGGCTGGTCGCAGGGCGAGGGGGCCAGGCATGGCGCAGATGGCGGCCGTGGTGAGCGGGCTCGGCAGGAAGCGGGTCGCCAGGGTTTTGGTGAGATGCTTCTGCAAAGCCAGCTTGGACTGTGGGGAGGAAGAGAGACACTGTGAGGCGCTCGGCCGCAGGGGATCCCCCAGCCCCAGCTCCCCCCCATCAGCCCCTGCCCACGCTCGCTTTCAGCTGAGCTCTCAGCACCTCCCGCACTGAACGCAGCCCCCGGCCCCGATGCACCATGACCCCCATCCCACAGCTGGTCCCCGCTCAGCCGCCCCTGCTCAGAGCACGCAGGGATGTCCCCATCGCGATGTCCTCCCCAGGGAGGTCCTCAGCCCCACCACCCCGACGCAGAGCACGCAGGGATGTCCCCATCGCGATGTCCTCCCCAGGGAGGTCCTCGGCCCCACCACCCCGACGCAGAGACCTGCCCTGCCCTTCGCGCCCGCCGGGCCGTTCCCCGCAGCAGTGCTTTCCCCGTGGTGCCCGGGGTTGACGTTTGCTGCCCAACTCTCCGCTAAGTTACGTGTCCGCAAACGAGCGCTTGGGCTCGGTTCGAGTGAGCCGTGCCAGCCCCGGGCACCCACCCTCCGCTGCTCTCCCGCTCGGGAACGGCGGGACGGGGGGAAGAACCACAACTGCTGCCGTGGCGAACGCTGCTGCCGGAGCACTCGCAGCTCTTTCCCGTGCTTCCCGTCCCACCCATGCAGACGCGAAACTCCTCTCAGCACTACAGCCCGCCCTCCCCGGGGGGACCAGCTCAGATGTGACCGTGGGAGTGGAAACTTTAAGAAAAGCAGCGCCTGTGCCTCCCTGCAGGAGACGGCAAACGAGGTCTCGGAGAGCAAACCGGGAGGGTAACTCGCAGGCAGACAGGTACCTTGAGAATACTCACTGCGAGGGCAGCGTTCTTCTGCAGCTTGTTGTAGGGGCTGTACTTGGGCTTGGGCGGTTTCCCCGCCAGCCGGTCTTTGTGCCGCCGGCTGTTCATGTGCTGGGAGAGCAAAACAGCCCCATCACCCGGAGCCCGGGCGGCGAGGGCAGACCCACGGCACCGCGTGGCTCGGGTCCACGGGGGACACCCATCACCTCCGCGCAGGGGACCGCCAGGAACCCACCCCCCGAGCCCCCAGTGCAGAGGGGTCCGCGTGCCCGGTGTCCCCGTGGTCCCCCCCTCCGGGGGAAAGGCACACACCAGGCCTGGCATCGTCACCTGTTTGAGCTGGGTCTCCGAGTTCACGTAGATCTCGCACACTTGGCAGTGGAACGCCTTGTTCTGGATGTTGATGCTGCCCTTGTTGCCGATCCGCTTGGACTTGTGCCCTGCCCGGGAGAGGAGCTTGCCGCGGCCTCGCCGCATCTGGGCGCTGTGACCCTCCAGCATCGACTTGTGCTTGGCGCCTGCGCGGCAGAGGGGACCCTCAGCAAACGCTCGCTTCGCAAACAAACCCCGCGCCGTGCCGAGTGCCGCGGCAGCGGGAAGGGATGCCCTCCGAGCAACCCGCCCCACGGCGCTCCGCGTCCCCCCCTTCCCACGGGACCCCGCTGTCCCCCCCGCTCCCCGTGCCCAGCAGCACTCGCAGCCGGAGGGGACAGGGAGCTGCGCAGGAGTCCGGACTCCTGCCGGGGCTGCGGCAGCCCGTTCCCAAACCCTGCCAAGCTCTCGTGGCCAGCTGTGCTTCACAGGCGGACCAGAAATGCTCGGCTGCCCAGAGACCCCCCCCACCCCCCTTCTCTCTCCATGTGCCAGACCTTCGGAGAAACTGCTATTTTAAGCGTGTGCTGGAGCCCGTCGCCTGTCCCCGGGCGTTAGCACAGTCCGCAGCGCGGGGCACGCGTCGCCCGCCGTGCTGCAGCATCTGAGCCGTGCCCAAGGTCAGCGAGGATCCGGCCGCAGCGCCAGGAATAGCTCGGCGGGGTTAGAGGAGGCGGGGAAGGAGGAACCCGAAATCCCGGCACACCTGGGGACAGGGCGCTCTGTCCTGACCTTGCCAGCCCCGGGGACGGCAGGGGGGCGCTGGGCAAGTAATTTAAGCCACCACTAATTCATGCTATTTTTTAAGGCGCTAAGCAAGGAGCCGGTGCCCGTGTGACAGCCGCGGAGGAGCACAAGCCTGCAAACATTTTGTTTGTTTGTTTGTTTGTTTGTTCGTTCTTCTTCCCCAAATCAGCTCCTAAATTTGTAACCGGAGCTGACAAAAGCAAAAGGACACGTTTGCAGCTAAGCCGCGGCGGTGTCCTGAGCCGACCCCTGCGCACGGCTGCTGCTGCCGCCCCGGCGGGCGCTCGGGGCTGGGGGAACTGGTTCCCAGTTCGTGCTGAACTGGGGGAGAGGAGGCTCTTCCCTTTAAAACCGGGGTGCCCGTCCTTGTTTAGCATCCCCCGGAGAACGGGGCGAGCTGGCGCTGCAGGGCTCACGGACCCCCTGCACCGCAGCAGCCGCCCCCCTGCCGCAATCCTGGGGTGTCCGGGCACCCCCGGCTGTGGGGGGACCCTCGCCAGCCCCAGATGCCCGCCCACCCCGAGGGGGCTACCGCATACAGCCTTCCACGGCTGTGCCATGGCTTGCTGCTGGGCCCCGAAGCTCGTTAAATTCCCAAGGGGCGTCTCAAAACGACTCGGAGCCCGAAGCACCGAGCTGCTTTGGGAGGGATTACCCCGGTCTGCGCTGGCACTGGCACTCGCTTAAAGCCAGACTGCAACGGGATACAAAGCAGCCTCCAATCACTTGATTAAATGTATCTGAAAACGTCTTTAATTAAGAGACATGAACAATGAGAGAGCATCTGACCTTGCTAAAGTTCACTCCGTAAGCTGCAGCACAGGTAAAACACTGCCGCGCATCTTTGCACGCCACCTTAACTAACCCTTTTGGATTAAAGCAACGCTCGTTAAGGCTGGCCGCTTCCCGGCCAGGCACGGGCACGGCGGGGCTGTGCGCGCGGCGCAGGACAGGGCTGCGAGGGGCCCGTCCCCCCCGTCCCCAGCGCGGGCGATGCCCTTACCGGTGTTGTGAGCCTCCAGCTGGGAGAGGGAGTTGACGGTCACTTTGCAGGTGGGACAGTACAGGTGCTGTTTGCTCTTCTTCCCCTCCTTCTCGCTCTCGGGGGCCGAGCTGACGCTGCTGCCCGACTCGGCCGCCTGCGCCTCGGCTGCCTGCGCGGCGGAGGAGGCCACGCTGGTGGCGTCCGAGGTGCCCTCTGACAGCTCCGAGGCCGGCGGGGAGCCCAGCGGGGCGACGCTGCCCGACAGCTCCGCCGGCGACTCCTCGGCGCCGGGCGTCAGCCCCAGGCTGCTGCGCTCACCCTCCGGCTCCTGCAGGCCGTTGGCTGGAGCTGGCGGCAGGGAAAGGAAAAGGGGAAAGGGGGGGAAAAAGAAAGAAACGGGCAGAAAGAGAGAGTTCTCTGTGCTGGAATGGGTTTTCTGGATTTTAGAGATCACCCTCGTCACCCCCAAGACCATCTCGGGCACTGTCTGCTCACACACATCCCCGTGGAGGACGGCTCTTCCCAAGGTCTCTCCTGTTACCGCTTTTATCCGCGGCTCATGGCAGCCCGGCTCAGCTCACCCCGGTGAGCTCCGGCGCTGCCTCGGCTCGGGGGGTTCTGGCTCCTTCCAGCCCCGTCCCTGCGCGGGGCAGAGCCCTGGGGATGCGCGAGCCCTCAGCGGGGCACGGGCAGCACACGCTGCCTCTCCTGCAGCCCCTATCTCCCAGAGACACCAAACCACGGGGGGAACACGCGCCGTTTCCCCACGCGGCTGCAGGGAGGCGCAGGAGCCATGAGCTCCCGGGCTGGATTGCCACCCCTTCCCCGCGACGCTGCCGCAGCCGGGCACGCCGGGGTCACCAGCGGAGCACAAAAGCTCATTTATCAACACTCGCCGTCGCATTTACGCCGCGCTAATCGCAGCCCTCCTCAGCCCGAGCAGCAGCTGCCCGCGGCGGGATGCTCGGACGCGAGGCTGCTGCGGTTCAGGATTGAACGGGGCTCCTCGGGGCGCGGACGCAAACGCCGCTGCAGCCCCGGGAACCGGCCAGCTCGCTCACCCCGGCGCCACGGGCTGCCGGCGCGGGACCCTCCCGCCCCCCCTGCCCGCGTACCTGTGCCGCCAGGCTCCCCGCTGCCCTCGGGGCTGGGGGCGAAGTCGGCTGCGCCGTCCCGGCCGGCGGCCACCGCCGCAGCCCCCGTCGCCTTCTGCTTGTTCTTCATGGCCTCGATGGCTTTCAGCCTCCGCGCGTGCTTGTGGCCCTTGTAGTGGGCTTCCGCCTGGTTCTGGGGAGGGAGAGACGGGGACGGCCGCGTCGGTGCTGTGGCCGGACAGACGGACGGACACAGGGAGGACGGGTGATGGGGTCAGCCCTGGGCCACGGCCGCTCGGACACGTTTCCAGTGCAGCCGCCTCCCCTGGTGACACTCATCCCCAGGGCCACCTCGGAGAGGGTATTTTTGGCCGGGTGCAGCGCAAAGCTGCTTTCCTCCTCCTGCCAGGCTGCTCGGCGCACAAATGTATTCAGGCCGAGGTATCACTTCACTAAGACATCACCGCACTGCGCGGCCGAGATAAGGACCCTGCTCTGATTAAATGCATCAAGTCACTTTTAAAAGAAGCTTTCAGGCGAAATTTATGACTTCAGAAACGTACAATGAATTGCTAGCTGTAAAAATAAAATAAAAAAGTAACGTCGGTGGGGAAGACACGTCGCCCATTGTAACCTAACGGGTGTCGAACACGCAATTTACATTCACGGGCTCCTTTCTCCCAGCGAATGCTGAATAATGAAGCGCACGTTGATGGGCTCATGCCTGCGCCGAACTGATAAAAACGCACACAAAAGAAAATCACCCGAACATTTGTGTACTCCGCAGTCGGGGACAAAGCCACATTGTCCCCAAAAACAACTGCAGTTTGGCAATTTATGGAAACTAAATCCAATATGAATTAAGACGCTGTACCGCTGTGCAGCAGGGATTAATTTGCACGGCGTTCTCAGAGGCCGGCGGAGGCTCCCCGCGCTTGGTAGGACGAAGCATCCCTTCCCTCCCCCCGCGGCGTCCCGGGGGCCGGGAACCGTGTCCGGGGCCGGGCAGCGGCGGGCGGGTACGTGGGAAAGCGAAGGGCCCGTCGGAGCGCGGGGCCTCATTAGCAAACACAATAAACTTCCCCAGATAACGGGGCTGGGACGGGGCTGCGCTGCAGCCTAAGTAGGTCACCCGTCACCGCCGCCGCTCTGCGCAGGAAGACAAGTGGCGTGCGAGGGTCTGCGCCGGTGCGCGCTCTCCCGCAGCCGTCGCCGCGGGGGGGACACCGGCAGGGATGGGCGCAGTGGCGCGGGGCGATGGGAGCGCATGGGGGCACCGCCTCTCCCGGCACCGCGCTTCCAGCCGGGATGCAGCTCGGAACGGGAAAGCCACGCTTTTCCCCGAGCCGCTCGGTCGCAGAGCGGAATAACGAAGCGCAGAAACGCCGACTGTCGCTGGCAGAGCCTCCCCCACCCCCGGGCGCTGCTGATGCAGCTCAGGGCGCAGCGTCCGGGTGGGCACAGCCGTCCCGGGGGTGGCGAGAGCTGCTCCCGGCAGCCAGCGCTGCCAGACACCGAGCGCGCAGGCAGCTCCGGCGGATGAGACTGCGCTCGGGGCCATCATCCCGTGGGTACCGGGGGTCAGCGCTGCCCCGCCCCCCCAGGAAGGGATGCCAAGAACAGGGGATGCTGCCAGTTCGGCAGCTCCATAGGTGATGCGTGTGCCCGGGCTGGTCTGCGCCTGCCCCGCACGCCGTGCCGCAGCGGCATGGTGGGATGGAGGGCTCCAAGTGTTTGCCCATGTGGAGGAGGCCCTGGCCGCTCCGCTGCCAGCCCCGCTGCCTGCAGAGCCCCATCCCTCTCCTGCCGGCTCGGAGCGAGAACTCCCTTTCAAACCTTTTTATCAGTTTTCCCCACAAAAGATCGGCTGTGTGCAATTCATCACTGCAGGGATCAATGAATGTTTCCTTCCTCCCCTCTACGAGGCGGTTGATTTACTCAGAATAAAAGGCAGGAAAAAGAAAAAACCCACCTGCCACACCAGCGCTGCGGGGAGCCGAGGCAGGGAAGATTATATGCAGCTCCCAAGGACCAGATGTGAATTGCATGGGCTGATAAAGCCGCTTAAGCGCAAACACGGAGACCGCGGCAGCAGGGAACAGACCCGAACAAAACGAGGAGGAGCAGAAAGAGCCAGCGTGGCAAGCAGGGGACACGGCAGCGCCGGGAGCACCGGGGCCCGCGGGCAGGGAGATGTCGGTGGAGACGTCAGCCGGGGCAGGCGCAGAGCGAGGGAGGGCAGAGCCCCGAGGAGCCACCGCCTGTGCCGTGGGCGCCCGCGTGGTGTCCCCGACCTGGGACGCTCCTGCTCAGCCCCAGGCACTGGCACCGGCACCGGCACTGGCACCGTGCATCCCGCTCGCCCACCCGGCCCCGCTTACCGCAGAGTTGAAGCGCAGGTGGCAGATGTTGCAGGAGATGAACTGCTTCTTCTTGAGCGGGGCCGGCACGCCAAAAGTGTGGCTGATCACCGCCTTCTGCACCGGGTCCATCTGGAAGGGGAGGGAAGGCAGAGGGCGGCTGGGTGCCAGGCTGCGACGGCCGCCCCGGCACGGCACCGCGACCCGCCATGCCCCGCACCCGCCGCGCTCGCCGAGGAGCCGCCGCACGCTGCTCACGCACGGCGTCTCGCGGAGCGGGCGGCTGCGGTGGCAGAGCTGCCCCGTCTGCCCCGGAGGGACCCCCCGCACGGGGCAACGCGCGCTGCGTCGACGCCTGTTTTTGTCCTTTTTAAACCACCCCTGAGAAACCCAACGGGCAGCGCCCGAACGCTGCTGTGCTCTGGCAGAGGGGACGAGGATGCTGCGGGGGCACAGACCGCGGACCCCGTCCTCTCCGGCCCCGCCGTGCTCNCTGGGACGCTCCTGCTCAGCCCCAGGCGCTGGCACCGGCACCGGCACCGTGCATCCTGCTCGCCCACCCGGCCCCGCTTACCGCAGAGTTGAAGCGCAGGTGGCAGATGTTGCAGGAGATGAACTGCTTCTTCTTGAGCGGGGCCGGCACGCCAAAAGTGTGGCTGATCACCGCCTTCTGCACCGGGTCCATCTGGAAGGGGAGGGAAGGCAGAGGGCGGCTGGGTGCCAGGCTGCGACGGCCGCCCCGGCACGGCACCGCGACCCGCCATGCCCCGCACCCGCCGCGCTCGCTGCCCCGTCTGCCCCGGAGGGAACCCCCGAACGGGGCAACGCGCGCTGCGTCGATGCCTGTTCTTGTCCTTTTTAAACCACCCCTGAGAAACCCAACGGGCAGCGCCCGAACGCCGCTGTGCTCTGGCAGAGGGGACGAGGACACTGCGGGGGCACAGACCGCGGACCCCGTCCTCTCCGGCCCCGCCGTGCTCCCCGGCGTGTGTCCCCGTCCTCTCTCCCCCCGCCACCGCCACCGCCACCGCCACCGGTGTCACGAGTGGCAAATTACCAGTTTCTGTTCGAGCTCCCAGTTGCTGCCTTCGACCTCCCAGTGCCGGGGCAGCTTTCCCAGACACTGAGCAGGAGCAGAAACCACCAAAACAGGGGGCAGAGGCGATGAAAACGAGCGACCGGCCATTAATCCTCCACGTGCCCTTGGTCAGGGAGCTGAAACGTCCCTGTGCAGAGCCGGGGGTGCGAGCGGAGCCGCGCGTGCCCGCTGCTCGCCCACGGGACACTGCGCAGCCCAGGCGGGGGGCGGGGCGGGAGGGACAGCGGTGCCCGCGGCCATGGGCGCAGCTCGCCCGCGGCACGGTGCCCGTGCGAAGCCACCCCGGGCTGCCCCGCTCCCGGTCCGGCGTGCACTTTGCCCGCTCTAATCGGATTACGAGAGCGACGAATCTCAGTCCTGCGCGGCCCCTGGCATCGCAGCGGGGACGAGCAGAGACAGAACATCACCCCCCGCGATGCGCCGCGAGCTGCGTCCCTCCCCGCGCCCGCGGACGCCGCGGCAGCGCGCGGGGCTGCCGGCGAGGCAGATGCGTGCGGGCTGATGACAGCCCCGGGCGCTTCTGTCTCTCCCCCGGGCTCGGCGTCACTCCTCAGCCCCGGCAGCAAACTTGTTCGAAAAGCCATAATTGTTTTAAACAAAATGCATTTATTAAGGGGGGAAAAAATAAGAATAACCTCTTTGTTTGAGCGTGGCTATAATCTATAATGCAAGTATTGTTCCCCTACCCCGTGGCATAGGAAGATTATCTTATCTGAGTCCTGCTGTCAGTGGAGCCTTGGGTTTTCAGGCGATCGTATTTCTCTGCAAAGCTATTTCGCTGCCGAGACAGGTGCATCAGTCTTCCCGGCACATGCCCGGACAACAGAGCCATTATCAAGACCCCAAATTCCTTTCCAGGAGTGAGCAGAATGGTAAGAGCAGGTGATTAATGAAGTGCCTGTTTGCTACGAAATTTTACTCACTTATCTGGCATATAAACGAAGAGGCATTTGGGGTTCGGCACAGACCCGGAGGAAGCTACAGATGGCAAAGATGCTGCTCCACCCCTGGCGACGAACACGGCAGCGCCACGGGCGGCATCCCTGCGCCGCCGTCTGCGGGCAGGACCGGGGCCGGCGCTTGTTTTCAAGAGAGACACCCACCTTTGCCACACAAAGGAAAGAAAAACGGCTCCAACCTTCGCAGCCCCATCAGCGCACGCAGCGTGCCGGGCGCTCTGCGGGAAGCGCAGCCCGGCTCCATCCCGCGCCCGAAGCCTGGATGCCACCTGAGCGCCCTCCTGCTTCTCTCGGGATGAAAACACAAACACACCCTCAACTTCTCCCTAACGTGTGCGCTCGCTGCTATTTCAGACATGAGAAAGACCCCCCAGCTCTGCCCCGGCGCCGGTGAGGGTCTGTGCCGCAGCGGTACCGACGGGCGCCCGCAGCCCGGGGCGTCGAGGCTCTTCCTGGCCGTTCCCAGCAGAGCCGACCCGACGGCAGCGGGAGGCTTTGGGCCCCAGAGAATAAAGATCTCAGCTTTGATAGTCAATTCGTATTGACTCACATTGCTTTATTTATCCCTGGGTGTTCCTACCGATATACAGAGGGGTCCCTGCGCTGAGCTCCCTGCCGGCCGCCGCGGTCAGACGCGGGAATTCGCAGGGACGCAGCAGCAGTTGGGATCGCGTCTCCCGCCACGGCTTCGCCAGGCGCTGCCGGGTCCTGGGGGTTCGCAACATCCCCGGAGCTGCAAAGGGCCCTTCGAGCACGAAACGCGCCTTCTGTGTGGCGTTAGGATTTTTCCCCTGCTGTGGGTGCTTTAAGTGGCAGGAGAGCTCCGCTTGGAAAGGTTTCGCTCGCTCCAGAGTCAGACATCCGCCGGGTTCATGAGAGCCCTGTGACCCCCTCAAAGTGCAAAGTGTTCTGCCGAGCGGCTGCAAACAGCTCCGCCGGGCGACGCCGAATCCCGCACAGCATCACCAGTACGCACAGGCAAACCCCGATCTCTTTGCACAGCACTTCGCACCCGGCAGCTCTCTCAAAAAAGTAAAATACCCTGAGGGATGCCCCCTCTCACCCTCCCAAATTCCCCCCCGAGGCTCTGATCTGGCGTCAGGGTCGCTTGGGCAGAGAGAGGAGGAGCCGCCAGCGGGGCACAGCCACGCTCGAGCTCTGCGTCCTGCGAGGACGGGGACTCTGCTCGGGCTCCCGGCAAAGCTGCCGAGCCCCCGTGCCCCTGGCCTCCGCCCCCAGCACAAGCGCAGCCCGAAGGGGCAGCTCCCGCTCCCGGAGGAGCCGGCCTGCCTTCGCTCAGCAAACACCACGCGCCGCACTCGGGGCTGAGCTCAGAGCAATTAACTCAGGGTGCCCGTGGAGCCGGGAGAGCCCCCCGGCATCGCCGTCCCCGTGCCCGACGCACCCTCCGGGGCAGAGGCGTCCCCACCGGCACGGAAGCAAG
>VUYV01000526.1:189401-211422 GCA_008711295.1 Anarhynchus alexandrinus
AAAAGGAGCCCAGACAAAGAGCAGCCACCTTAATGGCATCGAAAAAATCCTCCTCCCCCGTGTTGCTGCTTGTTAGCACAGGGGAGAGACAGGCTAGAGCCGGGATTTCAAAAGAGCTTAAAGGAGTTAGACGGCTGAATCCCATTCAACAGCAACAGGAATCCGGTAGTTAATTTCTACGGCCGTCTTTGAAGATCTCAGCGATAATTTGCACCTTCCGAGCACATTTAAGCTCAAAGCCACTTACAAAAGGCCGGCGAGCGAGCAGGGAGGGAGCTCAGCAAAGTCCCCTTCCCAGGCTCAGGAGGGAAAATAGCGGGCATTTCCCAAACCCCGAAACGTCCGCCCTGCCTCTGCGGGGGGAGCAGCCCCGCGCCCCACCGCCGCTGCCCCTCGGCAGAGCTCAACCTGCTCCTCGGCGGTGCCGGGAGCCGGGTCCTGAAACACCGGGGCAGGGGCGCAAAGCAAGGCAAGAGGGGGGCTCCCGGCGCGGCCCCCAGCCCTCCCGTGAGCAGGCGGTGGGAGACCCCAGCGGGGCCTGGGCAGAGCGGCACGGAGCGGGCAAAATCCCATGGCGCGCCCGAGACGCTGTCGTATGTCTTTGGCCACAGCCGCGTCCACTGAGGCGCGTAACAGAGCGTCTCTACAGGACGCGTCTGACGGCGTGACCCAAGCGCTTGGCCCCGTGGTTCAGGGATGGGGACCCTGAGCCCAACCGGGCGGTGGGAGAGGTCCCGCAGCGACCGGGTTCGCCCGACACCCGCAGCCACGCGGCGCCAACCACCTCCCTCGGGCCGTTATACGCCTCCTCTCTCTCTCGTTCCTTTTCTTTATTTATTTTTCAACTAACGAACTGCTCTCCGGAGCTACTTTATTACTATTGATTCCAGGAGCAAAATCCAATTGATCTTGGTTAAAATGAACCATCTTTTTAATTCTGGTATATACGGGCGATGGCTGGCAGGGACCGCTCTGCGCTGAGGGCAGGGCGGGCGCGTTGCACCAGCGTCCAGCAGCCAAAGACCCCAGTAATTAAGCTAGAAGTTATCTGGAGGCATTTGAGGAGAGGTGATGTGTAGAAGAGGGACTGCTGCGGGGGAGGAGGGGTCCGGCGGCCGATGCCCACCCGCCCCCGGGGACGGGGACTCACCGTGTTGAAGTTGGGGAAGAGGTTGAGCGGCGACGTCCCGTTGAGCCTGAAGGTCAGAAAGTGCTTGATGTCCAGGGGGGGGTGAAGGGGACGGCCGGGGATAGGCAACGACGCTAAGAGGGGGCTGCTGTGTCCGGAGGGACCTGCGCAGGCAGAGGGGAGAGAGCAGCGTTAGTGTTGGTGGCCCCTGCTTGCAGCGGGGGGACACGGCACGTGGGGACACGGCACGCGGGGACATGGCACGTGGGCTCTGGACCTCCTTGGCGAAAGCTCCCAGCCCAGGGTGGCCCTGGGCACCCCTCTGCCTTTTGGGCTCAAAACCAGCATCCCGGTTCAAAGCCATCTTCGCGTCAGAGTGTTGACGTGCACAGAAAGCAGTTCGCTTTGAAAACCTCCGAAAGGCGTCAAAACCTCCCCCGGGAAAACAGCCCCTCCCCGGGCTCTCCCGCGCCGGCACCGCGGGGGCTCCTCCTTACTGGGGACGGTGCATTTTGGCTGCCGGCAGCAGCCGCAGCAGCCCCGGCCCCAGCACTGCCCCAGCTTTGCAAAGGTCTTGAATTTTGGGTGCCCCCGGCCCCATCCAAGCCGTGTGGGTGCCCCAGCTCTGCCCCTCCATGGGAATTATGGGTGAAAACCCCCAGGAACGGGCTCCCCCCGGCACCGACCTGGTGGCTCCAGCACTGCAGCCCCCGCTGCCGCCCGCCTCGCGTCGTCCCCCGCAAACTAACCGCGAGCTCCGGCGTGCGATTTAAAAATAGCCTGGAGTTATTAATAATTTTCCGTTTAAACAGAAAACACCCCTGGGAAGGAGGGAAAGCCAAAGAGAGGGGCTCTGTCCCCAGCCCGCTCCCCGTCCAGCCCCAGCGCGACGGTTTCCCGCTGGGACTCATCCATCCCCCCTGGGAAAGCACCCTCCGACCCGCGGCGTGCCCGGGCACAGCTCTGAGAGCGAGGAGGGGGAGAAGTTAAAATAAGCGAACAAATGAATAAAACACAATAAATAAGAAAAGGTTTCAAAACGCTGCGAGCCAGAAAAGCCCATTCGCATCTGGCGCGGCTTCACACCTCCTCCAGCCCTGTCCCGCCACCGGGAACAAGGACAAGGCCAACGTTCCCTTTTTTGTTATTGATTCCTGGGTTCTTTCGCACCTCGAAGGCGGCCGTGGGGCCGCGCCGCCCCGCTGCAGCATCACCCCCAGCCCACTGCCCCGCTGCTGAGACGAGCCGCGGTCCCCTGTAGAGGGACGGAAGCGGCCGGCGCCCGGAGGGGGTCGGAAACGCCGACCGGGAGCCATCATCCCCAGTGCCGCTTTGGGACCGTGCCGGGGCACTCGCCCCCTCCGGCCCCCCGCGCCCCACGCCGGCGGGGCAGGAGGCGCAGCGCGGCCGGTGCTGCTCTCCCGCTGCGCTTTGCCGTTTGCTGCGCGGCCGCCCCTCCGCCGGCAGCCAGCGGGCTGGCGCGGGAGCCGAGATGCAGATCCCAAATGCAAAGTTTGAAAGATTTTGCTGAATTTGAGCAGCGAGCGCCGGCCCCGCGGGCAGCAACGACCTCTTTCTGGGAGAGCGCACGCGGGCGGCTCTGCAGCGGCACCGGAGCCGTCCCTGAGTCAGGCCTGACTCCGGGGGAAAATTACATTTTGCTTCATCAGGCGTGCATTGATCGAGTTAATTCCAGAGTCGCCCAGAAGGGAAATCTGTGAAACTGTTTAAAAATAAATAAATAAAATTATAGCAACAGCGACGAGTATGGGAGCAAAAGCAAGCAGAAATGGGTGAACGACGCATAATTAACCTTCTGAGGCGTGAAACGGTATTTCTGCATCAAATCATCGGAGACGGCAGGGCTGGCGCCCGGGGAGGCGGCCCCCGGGGACCCCCAGCCCGCGCACGCGGCCCCGACCCTGCGGAGAGCCGCGGTGACAACAAAGGCATTTGGGGCCGGGATGCGAGGGTTCCGCTTGCCGTTGTCAGTGCGGTTTGCACCGGGCTTAAAAATATATATATATATATATATATTACATTTACCACTGGGAGGAACAAGAGGGCGGGGGAACCCCTCTGCCCCCATCATCCGTAGCCAAATAAAGGGGGTTTGCAGCTCAGCGGCGAAACCCGGCGGCTGCTGCCTGGCCCCATGGCCGAGGGGTTCGCTGCCCGGGGGTGCCGGGGGGGACACGGGCTCCCGGGGACGGCCACCGCCCCAGCGGCTGCTGCCCACTGACACACTAAGGACGCGATACGCCGAGCCACTCCGGCACATCCTTCAGCCCCAAATTTATGGATTAAACGTGTATTCTGGGCTGGGTCTGCCGTGCAGGGGTAAATCAGGCTCAGACGGGAGAGCGCGCAGAGACCCCCGCCGAGACGGGACCCTGCGGGGGGGACAGGACCTTTCCCTCCCGGTTCTGCCGCTGAACTAGACAAGACCCCCGCGAGCAGGACAGGGGCCGAAAGCCTCCAGCAGCATCACCCCTGTGCAGGCACCCTGCGAGGAGCGGCCGCGCGGCACAGGGACAAAGTCACCGTCAGCTCCGGTTACTCTGAACCTCAGACGACCACAAAAGCGTAAGCGCCGCGGGCAGGGAAGGGCATTGCAGCGGCACAGCCGCAGCCGCGGAGCTCCCCGGCGAGGAGCGAGCCGCCCCGGCACGCCGCAGCACCCCGCCGGGGCACGGGGCACCCGCACGATGCTCTTGGGGGCACCTTCCCAAGGTTATGGGGCCGCGCCGCTGCGGCTCCTGCCTTACCTTTGCTGCGGGGCAGATTCCGGCAGCAGCTGCGGGCTGTATTTTTAGGTATTAATTAGACACTCAATTAAGGGGATTTGCTCCGGGGAGAGTGGCAGGGCCCCCGGGTCTGTATAGAATGACACGACCTTACCCGAGGTGACGGGCACGGCCAGCGGCAGGGTGGGCTTCGCCGGTGAATGGCATCCCCAGATGCTCGGTCTGCAGCTCCGGAGCAGGACCGTCGCCCACCGCGGCGCTGTCTTTGTCTCTCCCTCCATTTTGGCAGAGGGACCCCCACCTCTGCGGCAAACACGGCCGCTCCAGCACTGCGGCGTCAGCCCCCAGCTCCGGACGGGACGGGACGTGCTCGGGGCTCCGCGGAGCATTTCGAAGGGCCGGCGCAAGGCAGGCAGCGCAGGAGCCCCGTGCTCCCGGCACAAGCGCCAAGGGCACCGCCGGTGCTGCCCCGTGCCCCCGCCATGCTCTTGGCATGTGCCAGCCAGCCGGAGCCGCGGAGGCGGGTCACTGTGCCCGGCCGTCCCCGTGCCCGGCCGCCCAGTTAGTCCCCGAGTGATGGGCAGGTCTGAGCCGCTGCAGCCTGGGGGGGGTCCCTTCGCCCCCCCCAGCACCGCAGCGAAGGTGCACGGCTGTTCTGAACTGGGCAGCCAGGCCTGGCCGAAAGACGCCACGCCACACGGCGTCACCGCTGCGGTGCCGCACGTCCCCTGCCCGGGGCTCAGCCCGCAGCCATCAGCGCAGCCCCTGCCCAGCACGCCGGAGCTCAGCCCAGCTCCCGTCCCGCGGGCACGCGACGCTTGGAGGGGTCCCTTGGAGTCTGAAGACGTGTTTCAGCCCTTCATGTAACCAAGCCCACCCAGGACCGTCCCCAGCCGCCGTCCCCACCTCCTCGCTCCGCACGGCGACGACACGCGCGTCCGCGGTGGGTTTCCTCCCGGGTCCCCCACGAGGCAGACGAGAGCAACTGTTGTGCTCTATCGCTGCGCGTACGTGTGAACCTCCAGGAAACGCCTTTGGAAGCGGCAGGGACAACGCGGTGGGTTTTCATACCGACACGAGAATCTGCCAAGGACCCGTCTCCGCAGACGCCGGCTGCTTCGCAGGAGCATCTGGCGCAGAGTCTGCACAGGACAGATGGAGACGGGAGCTGTTTATTCACACAGAAGCAGTCTGGCTCCCTCCCATTTGGTAGGTGTTCTCAGCAAATTTTGGTGGTGTCTCAAATTCCTTACCCAGGGCTTCAAAGCTTTTGCCTCCGGCCAAGCACGGGCTGAATTCGCTCCAGCTCTTTCCAGGACTCTCTGGGAAACGCGTGCGCGGTCCCCGATGCCAAAGGCTGCTGGCAGGAGCAGCGGAGCAACGCCCGGTCGCAACGCTGCAGCACGGCGGCGGCACCGGAGCGGCCCCAGCACCGCTGGGGGTCCGGACCAGTAAGGAGCAGATTGCACCGCGTTGGACCCCCGGAGCGACCAGACCCACCAAACCCAACTTGGGCCACCGCGCAGCAGATGCTGCGACGCTGCGGCTGCCCTGGCACGGTGGGTTCGCTCCGCGGTCCCACCAGTCCCCCGCGGCAGCACCGCCCTTGGCCGAGCGCAGCCCCTCCATCCCGCCCAGGCATTGCTTCAAGGGAAAAACACAAGCTAAACAACTCCGGTTTGTCCCAAAAGCAGATGTCAGAAAACCCCTTCTCTGGTTGCAAGGTCGCGGAGAGCCCAGAGTGCAAAGGGAGCGAAGGTATGCGATGCCGTTTTGAAAAGAGCAGGAATGCGCTATGTATTATTTTTGGACCCCTGCTTATAATTTATTCTGTCATTGCAAAAAAAAAAAGTCCTTTTAGATATCTTTGTACTTTAAACACTAGGAAAATTAAGATAGACCTTTTTAATATATATATAGTTATATATATATTTATATATATACACACATACACATATATACACAAAGATGCATTTAAAAGTTACTATTTCCTCAGTGATTACAGTATCATTCTCTAAATCTCTTGCTCTTGAAATGATCATGACTTGATGCCACTGCTAAAAATATTTTGTGCTGTGCGCAAGGAATACCAACAAGACACCGCCAGGCATTTCGGGGTTTGCCACCGAGCTAGAAAGATGCACTGCCTCTCCTGCATTCATTCTCAAGGCTCCAAAACAACAAAAATCAGCTATTTTCGCAGAATATTCAGTAAAAGCTGCTGGGTATCGTTGTGCAAAGGCGATGCGACATCTGAGCTCAAGAGAAGATTTGCCTTCATCTCCCTAAAACAAAAGAATAACAAAACCTCGGAAAAAACCTCAACGCAATTTGGGACTTCAGGTGGCCCCAAGATTTTAAACTCCGGCCAATTCAGACGGATGTTTGGGGGATGAGGGAGGGACGGTCGTGGGACTGGCATGCCTTCGTGAAGGATCCCGTTTCCTCTTCCCAGCATGGAGCAGGTCACCATCCACCAGCGGCCACCCGGCCTCGGCGGTGACCAGCGATGGGGAAAGGCGGCGTCGAGGCGGCGCTGGGGGCTGCCCGCAGGACCTCTGTCCCTGCCCGCAGGGCTCTGCCTTCGCCGGCCACTTCTGCTCACTTCACCTGCGCCACGATGAAGCCGGACTCCCTCATGCTCTCGTAGTACTCGATGGCCAACGCAAAGTCAAACTCGTTGATGGCCGGCCCGTCGATGGCGATCTTCATGAGGTCGGAGAGCCCCTCGTCCTTCGCGCAGCGCGACCGTCCACGCTTCAGCAGCTCCCGGCCCCGGCTGATCTTCTCAGTGAGGACCGAGCCCAGCGGCAAGGCCAGGGCGATGGCCGCGAGGACGGCAAAGTCCGGGAAGAGCTCGTGCATCTCAGAGTTGCTGTAGACCAGCTTGACGCAGAGGTCCTTGAAGGAGAGCTGGCTGAGGCTGAAGACGATCCGCTTGAAGAGGGGGAAATCGCTCAGGGCCCTCTCGCTTACCACCACCCGGGAGTAAGCCTGCAGGAGGAAATTCAGCTCGCTGACCCCATAGCTGCCAATGTCCTCCAAAGACTGGGGGTAGCACTTGGGGTTGAAGATGGCTGAGAAGGAGCTGATAGCCTCCAGGACGCTACTGGGGAACCTGTCCAGCAGGTTGCCCCGCACGCTCTCCAGGTAGTTCTCCTTCAGCCGCTCAAAGTGCTTCAGGTGCACCTTGGAGCAGTTGGCCAACTCGACACCCTTGTAGTAGAGGCGGCTCTCACCCTCCCGGTCATCCCGCGGGTGCTCGTTCATCTCGTTGAGGAACTCCTGGAGGTTCTGGCCACTGGTGCTCTTCTGGGCCTGCAGGGTGGTAGCCGTGGCAGAGACGATGGGCTTCAGGATGGAGAGGTCAAAGTCCTCGATCTGGAAGAAGCGGCTGAGTTTCTGGAAGATGGGGAGGACATCCAGGAGGATCTTGGTGAAGGCCACAAACTGGAACTTCTTGAGCTCTTCGCAGAGGCCGTGGGCCACAGGTGAGCGCTCCGCTTCGCTCTCCAGCAGCAGCACCAGCGTGGGCCACGAGGAATCGATGGCTTCCACGGCTGGGAAAATAGAAGTCCAGTGGATGGCTTTGGGGCTCCCAAGGTCTATCTCACAGAGGTCCAGGACGCTCCGCAGCTCCTGCAGGCCACTGCTTTCCCCCCTGAAGCTGGAGTAGAGCCTGTACACAGCGTCCACAGTGGTCTCGTACTTCTGGAGGTACTCGATGCTGACGATGCTCTCAGCCGGCAGCAGGGAGCTCCCGTGGGACAGGCAGTGCATCTCCATGAGGAGCGGGCAGAGGGAGGTCAGCGCGGTCCCCACCCCGCTCAGCCGCTCGGCCACCAGCGAGGCGCTGTCGGCGCTGAGCCAGGTGATCTTCATGGTGGGGATGCCGAAGGAGCGCATCACCTCGCCCACCTTGCCCGCCACCGTGGAGGCCTCGCCGGCGGGCAGCTCGAAGCTCCCCAGGAAGGTGGCGGAGGTCTGCCCGTTGCAGGGGGAGACGGTGGTGGTGAACATGGCGAGGCTGCGGTGCTCCAGGACGTCCACCGTCTCGTCCACCACCAGCCCAACAAAGGGCGAGGCTTTTATCCTGTGCCTGTCCTCGTTGTGCAGGACTTTGGCGATCGCCGCCTGAGCCGGTTAAAGGAGGTGCGCGGGGCAGGCGGGGAGGGAAAGAGAAACACAAATGAACTTCAAAAGCAGGCGGGGGACGCACAGCACCCAGCGCACAGCGAGCGGCAGGGCTCCCGCCCTCCGACCTCCCCGGCAGCGGCGCAAGGTCCCGAGGCGGAGAGGAGCCCTTAAACAAGCTCTACATACAAGTGCCTATACAAGCCAGAAATCACCTTCTTTTTTCCCAATACACCGTCTCCTCCCGCTCCTGGCCTGCAGCCCGAGCACCCGGTGAAGCTGCAGAGGGCTCGGGGGTCCCTGCCCTGCGCCGGGGGTCGGAGCCCCACCAGGACCGAACACCGCCGGGGCAGCACCGTCCCCCCATCCCCCGGGAGCCGTCCCGTGCCGGGCGCGAGGCAAGATGCCGACCGCCCGCTGCCTTGGTCCAAACTTCGGCCGCTGCTTCCACGCAGGGGCAGGAGCAGCACCAGCGCTGCCTGGCACCTTTTTCTTCTTCACTCCGTTTCCCCCATTTCAGGCAAACGCCCCGGTTTGAAGGGAAAACTTCCTCGGTGTGTGTGAACGCTGTAAGCAGCACTTCAGGCTGAGAAATCTAATTAGCGGATTTAGCCTATCTGCAGCAAAATAAGGCTCTTTAGAGATCTAAAAAGACTGGCAAACGGCCAAGACTCACTAAAAATTTAATTTGATTTTAACAGGCATGAAGCATTTGTAAAATTAAGAAAAGCCTTTCTAAACTCTCCCGCTACTTGATCTTTCTGATCACTCAGTTTAGGGCAAAGGAGGAAAAACCCACAGTGCTCGTGTGCTAATTGAACTCCTGAGCCTTTCTCCTCTGAGCAGCCCGGCAGGCTCGGACGGGAGAGATGCTCCTGGTCTCCCGCGTGTCTGGAAGCACACGTGTGACCACGAGCCCGAGGCTCCTTCGATGGAGCCCATCGCCTTCTCCTGGTCTGCCAAATCAGGGAATGGCACCAAGAAAGCGCCACGTTGATGTTTAATGGGAGGAATCTTCAGTCTCCACTGGAACTCCCGGAGAACGGGCACATCGCCTGGCTCCACCGGCTCCTCCGCGGGACTAGAGCGCGCCCCGGCACGGCTCGCTTGTGCAGACCGGGCTGGCGGTCCCAAGCACACGGCGGATGTGCCCTGGTGCCACGGGGCGCGTTTACCTGCCCAAGGACGGGGACAGAGGTCTGCCCGTCAGCGATGTCGGTGCTCCTGAGCAGCCAACGGCCACAGCCCCCCGCTCTGCCTGCGCGACAGGGACACCAGCTCCCTGCCGGCCGCCTGCCTGTCCCCACGGCACCCAGCTCCGGCTCTGCCGGGCTCGTGCTGCCGGGAGGACCCAGCGATCCCCGCTGCGAAGACACCTCTGGCCCCGGCGAGGCAGAGCACGCACCTATCCCGCTGCGTTTCACCGGGGCTCGTGGGATGGGGGGCTTGTGCTTAAGGCTGCCGGTCACGCACACAGCACCCGAGACAAAGCCAAGCGGGCGCTGGCGATGCTCGAGGCGGCGCTGGGAAGCGCGGAGCTCCCCGCCGCAGCCGGTCGGCGCGGGCACCCAACCCGCCCCGCTGAACGCGGCGGGCGCAGGCAGCCGTGCAGGCAGGCGGCTGCGCGGCACCGTCCGGCCCCGACGCGGCCGTCAGACGCGGGTGCGGAGCCCCCAGCCCGGCATACACACCTGCATCTCCCTGACGCTGCTGGGGTGGTAGTACTCGCTGTGCTCGGAGGCCAGCAGCGCCTGGCACAGGTTGAACTTCTGGAAGTCGAGCAAGGAGGAGCACTTCTCGTCCGGGATCTCCTCCTTCGCCATCCAGTAGACGGTGGTGAGGATGGCCACCTTCGCCGGGTTCACCTCCACCTTGATGACCGAGCGCAGCTCCGGGTGGCCGTGGACGCGGGTCTCGAATGCCAGCTGCTCCCGGTTCACCGCCAGCGCCTGGCGGTGCGCGCCGGAGGTGACGTGCCGCAGCAGGGCATGGCGCTGGAAGTTGTCCGTGCCCACGGTAAAGGCGTTCTCCGCTTTACCGTGCTTGTTCTTCACCAGCGCCTGCCGACACTCTATGCAAAACATGAGTTTCCTCTCATAGTCAAACTCCAGCCAAGTAAACTCTTCCTTCCAGTGCTCATTGAAATAGCGCTTACACTTTTTATTGGAATTGGAAGTTTCCCCAGCTGGCTTTTTCCCTGGAGGCACCATATTGCTGTGGCTGGGAAATCAAACACTACGGCTGAACTGAAACGTGCCTTGCAGGAGCAGCCTCTACATTTAATTTAGTAAGAAGGTCTATTACAACTCTCCTGGTTCGACTGGAGATGAAAGAGACACAAGGGAAAGGGATTAGGGCCCTGCAAACCTCAGCCTCTGCTCACCGTTTAGCCTTGCCTGCTAACGAAGAGCTGCGGCGGCAGCGCTGGGGGCAGGCAGGGCTGTGCCACAGCCCCGGCACCGCGCGGGGGGATCCCGCCCAGCGCCTCACTGGTGTCACTGGTGGGACTGGCACACGCGCACGGTCCTCCTCGCAATCACAGGGACACCCAAACGCGCTTCCCGTCACACCAGAGCTCCGTGCTGCGGCTGACGCCGGGAAGATGTGGAACCAGCATCGAGCCCAACGCCTGAAAGTGAGTGCCCAGCCCCAGGAGCGGCAGCGCCCGCTGCTGACGGCGACTGCCAGAGCCCCGGCGCTCAACGAGGATGACTGGGAGCCCAGCTCAGAAACGCGCCGGGGGTGTGTGCACGCACACGCGTGTGTTTTCACTCCTCCCTCGCTTGTCTCTGTCCCAGGGAAGTGCCAAAGCCACCCTGCATCCCACGGCAGCGGGGCTGTGCTCGGCGTCCCAGCCCGGCGTCCCTCCCCGGGGCGGCTGGGGCGCAGGACCCGCTGCAGCCAGGGCGCACATCGGCTGCAGGCGCGGGCTGCAGAGCGCTCACGCACGCATTGACCCCAGGCAGCTGGAGCATTTAAGCATCCACTTAACTCCCTCCCTGTACTCAAGCCCCACTCGGTCCGATCCTCGCATTCTTCCATGAACTGGATTGAAACCCCAAACTGAGCCTTGATAAAGGTGGCGGGAGGAGGAAGAGGAGGAGGAACCCAGTGCAGGGTGGGGAAGTTGCGGGGGGAACCAAAACATGGAGGGGAGAGGAAAGAAAACGGATATTTAGCAGCAGCGCAAGCCAGAGAGTGCTTTCGGTCTGTGCAAATTGCTGAGAAACCCACGAGGAACTCAGGGTTTTTCTAAAGAACAAAACCCCCAGGCACCAGAGCCGCTACCACAGCCGCGGGAAGAAGCGAAAAACCTCCTGACGGAGGCATCAGAGCAGCACCCCGACTCCCAGAGCCGCGAACACGCGCTCCCGCGGAGCAGGGCTTCCCTCGGGGTGCGCTGGGCGACGCTGGCTGGGTGCCGGTGGAGCCGCCCCGCACCGCAGCCCCCGGGGCTCCCTTCGCCCGACCACCCTCCCCGGGGCACAGAAACGTCCTTCACCGACAGCGGGAGGGGAAGGGGTGACCGTCCTCAGCCCCTGCGCCTCCCCCGGGGTGCCCAGGAGCAGTCGCCCATCCTCACTCGCCGCCTTGCTGGTCCCCCCAAGCTCCAGCCCCGAGTCTTCCCCCGGCTCCGGGAGTTTCTTCTGGCTGCGCCTGGTTTTTCAGGGATCCCCTCCTTCTCCTCCCGACGGAGGGTGGGCGTACCAAAGCGCTCTGCCACGCCGGATGGGAGCAGCGCTCCCACTTTGCTCCTCCATCCGGGAAACCAGAGTAACCCGGTAAAAAGGCACCGGAGGGCAGGAAACCCCCTCTGTGTCCAGAGAGGACAATCTCAGCCCCCCGGCAGGAGCCGGCGGAGGAGCGGGCGGCAGCGGCATCTCCAAGCCCGGCCACAGCCCGCGTGCCGGCCGGGCACCGCGCACCTCACCCAGCAGAGACGGGCGCTGCGGACCCCCGGCACGGCGCGGACCCTCGGAGCCCGTATGCCCCATTGCTGCCCTCCAGGTGCGTCACCGTCCCCTGCGCTGCCCTGGCTCAGTTCGCCGGGCACGGGCGCATCTTCCAAGCGCTGCCCTTCCTCTTCCAGCCCCGGGAGCTCTCACCCTGCAAATGGCTCGGCGTGGGCGGGGGGACAGAGACAGAAGGACCAGCGCTGCCAGCCCAGGTCGGAGTAGGGCTTTGCTCATCCGAAACTCGGCTCTAACCACCGTCAGCATCAAACGCTTCCAAGGAAGGAGAGAGAAACCCCAGGACACGGCCCCGCTGGGAGTTCTCCTCCCGCCCGCAGGGAGCACAAAGCGCTCAGGGCTTGCGATGGGCGCCCGGATTCCCTCCGCATCTCACCCTCAGCCTGTTCACCGCGGTTTGGTTTGCTGCCCCGGAGCCGGGTCTCCCGCCTGGTCCCACACCTCGGCTCGGTGCTGCCGAGAGCACCCCGGGAACGATGCCCGCAGCCGGGGGGGGAGTCCCGAAAAAGCTGCAGCCGCTTCCTCGGGCCATGCCAAGAGCCGCACGCCGCCGNGCGTCTCCTCGCAGCACGTTAATTAGGGAACTGCGACGGACTTGCCACGTGAGAGCCAAAGCCCGGACGCGTCTTGCTGAATGTTTCCTCTGCAGTTGCCAGCACCCGTCAGACGTTCCCTGGGGACGCAGGCTCTGCCAGGGCTGGGATCGCGCTGGTGCCCCTGCCCTGCCCCGGCGAGGCTCGGGGCTCGCCCCCGAAGCGGGAAGAGGTGCAGGGACAGCTCTGCCATCTTCCACAGCCTCGCTCATGGTTCACGTGCCCAACCTGCCCCGGACCCACCGCCCTGATCCCCGCGCCACGCAGGCGTCGAGCTCGGCGTGTCCTGGCTGCAACTGGGGCGGTGCACGGCCCCCGGGGGTGGATTCCTCCGTTCCCTCCCTGTCACCGACCCCATTTGCTCCCAAACCCGTCCCCATCTACACACAGCCCCGGCACTCGCTCCAGCAAAACCTGCTACCTTGGAAAGGAAAAAAAAAAAGCAAAAAAAAAAAAAAGCAGGATTTAGTGTCTGGGGCACAGGGGGCCGGGAGAGCTCGGGATGGAGCGGAGCACCGCAGCACCGTGTCCCGCACTTCCCGCAGCGCCTGCCGCGCACCGGCACCAGCCCCGGGCACCCGTCCCCGTGCACATCCCTCCCTGGAAAAAGCGGTGCTGTGTTTCCTCGGGGACCCCGGGAGGCGGCTCGGGAGTGGGGGTGACAGTGCCGTACCCCCACCAGCCCGCTGCTCCCCCCGGCCGGGGCAGGAGCGCTCTCCGCGGGGAAGTTTGGGCAGGATTTACCGGCAAGAGGACGAGCCGCTGCTCTGAGCCTCGCGCCCGGGCGCCTCAGCCCCGGCTGCCGGTCACCTAACGCCCGCCCGGCGCAGGGGGAGCGGGGCAGCATGCGACCCCAGCACCCAGCCCTGCCTGCCCCACCGCCCGCCCGCCCTCCCCCCACATACGTACCATGTAAAGGCCGCCATAAGCTTTGGGGTGAGGGGGCTTGCAAACTTCCCAGATTTTGGTTTTTAAATAGGAAAAAAAAAAAACCAAACAAAAAAACCTAATTAAAAAAGCAAACCCTGCCAAACAATGCAAAGCCAGCCAAAAAAAAAATAAAATAAAAAAAATAAAACCAAAGGTGGCAGTGGGGAGGCAGGAGCAGCGGGCACCCCCCGCCCCGGTGGCCCCGCTCAGCGTCCCGCCGGCCCCCGAGCGCAGCGGCTGCGGGAACAAAGCCTGCGGCTGCCGCCCGCGCTCACGGGAGCACGGGAGCAGCCATCTTGCTGCGAGGACTGTCTGGCTCCGCGGATGCTCCCGGCAGCCCACGGCGGCAGTGGCCACTAGCGGTGGCCAGGAATGGGGAAGGCCGCGTGGCGGTGGCCTGGCCACGGGGACGGTGGGGACGGTGGCCACGGCGGCCGGGCGGTGGGCTCTGGCCCCCGCGGAAGCGCTGCACGTGGGGCTGCGCCCCGTGCACGCTGCTGCCCCGCCGGGATGCCTTCCCCCAAGATGCACGGAGGGCAAAGGCGATAGGCACCGGGTGCCGGGCTCCTGCCCCCCCCCGGGACCCCCTCCCCGGGTCCCTTGGCTGCAAAAGCGTGTGTGTCCAGCCAGGACGGGTGTCCCGGGACTGGGGCAGAGCCAGGACGTGAGTGCCCCGCGAGCGGGCAGCGGTGGGCGAAGCAGATCTCCAGCGCTGCCCACGGGCACGGAGCGGCTGCACGGTCCCTGTCCGAGACCCTCCGCCGGACGGGGACCCGGCTCCTGCCCAAACCCCACTCCGCGGTGCTGCTGGTCCATACTGTGGCACTGGTGCTGACACCGGCACTGGCACAGCCCCCCTCACGTTGGGGCTCCCTGGCGAGCACGGGGGCTCCACTCATGCCAAAAAAACCCTTCTTTTAGCACTAAATGCAGGTGGAATTTAGAGCCCCTCAACTTCTTCCAAAACCAGCATTTTACGCCACTTTTGCTTTCCCCCAAACAGGGCTCCCGAGGACACCGAACTCCCACAGAGCACCGGGGTCCGGCGGGAGCCCCCGTGGGAACACCCCACCCGCTCCCCGGCCCCCCCGGTGCCGACAGGGTGCCGGGGCGCTGGAGGATGCTCTCGGCCCCCCCTGCTCCCGCCAGGGGCCGCGGCCCCGCGGTATGCGCCTGGATTAGGGGCTGCATTGTACCTGGCTCCCGCTGGCTCCGCACCGGGGAGGGGACGGGGCCCCCGGTGAATTCCTCTCTTTGGGCTCCTCCGCATGTCCCGCGGCAGGAGGCTCTTCCTGCGCTGGGGACATTCCTGCTCGGCCACCTCAGCCCAGGGCTAATGCGAACAGGAGCTGGGTGAAACCAGAGATGGGCTCCCAGGGGCGAAAATATGCACTATTTATTCTTGTGCTAATGCAGGCGAGAAAAGAGGACTTAGCCTTTCCCATCGGTTTTCCGGCAGGAGCCCTCCGCATCTCCGGGGTCGCAGCATCCCGAGCAGGATGGCAAAGGTCAGCGGTCCCGGTGGCCCCCGCGGGCTGAGGGCCAACCCCGTCCCCCACGGCCCCGCGACCCGCCGGCAGGACCGGGGGACTCCAGCCGGGAACACGCTTGCTTTTCCCCCCGGTTCCCAAAGGGAGCAGCCGGGTCCGATCCCGCAGGCTGCTCCTGTCCCGCACCGTCGCGACAGGCACCGAAGGAGCAGAGGGACGGGGAGCGCCACGGAGCCCCACGCAAAGTCTTGGGAAATAGGTGGATTTGGCAAAAGCACTGACTGCCCATCCTCCCCTCCGCTTCCACCAGCACCAGACACAAACGCAGTCGCTTATAGTTATCCTGAGCCAAAGGGAGCCAGGCAGGAGAAACCCGCAGCGGGGACACGGAAAGGCGCAGCGGGGACCGGGCAGGACACCAAAATCCCGCTGGGCAAACCGAGGGCGGCAGCGCACGGCATCGCCGCGGGGCCCGGGCTCCCCTCTCGGCACGGCCAGAAAACGGGGGACACGGGGCAGGTCGGCGGCTCCGCGGGGCGCTTCACTGGCGGCGAGGAGCTGCTGCAGAGCCCCCCGGAGCCCCGGGCAGGGGGACGGGAGACGCTGCCCCAGCCCCGCGGGGGGACAGGCGCCAGCCAGGGGGGATGAAGGGTGGGGGACCATAATTATTGTACCCTTTTGCTTTGCGAAGGGCCCCGGCTCTGGAGGGGTCGGCGACCCGCAGGAGCAGCTCCAGCCCCGCTCAGCGCCCCGCGAGCATCCTCGCCCGCGGCAACGCCAAACCGCGGCAATGCCAAACGGCGGCGGCGGCCTCGTGGCAGCAAAGGGGGACGGGGACAGACACACAGGCACCTGCCAGGGCTGACGGCCGGGCAGAGACACCGGGTGCCTGCCGAGGCACACCGGGCCCAGGGAGAGGGCTGCGGAACCAGTGTGCGCTGGGGGAACCCCACGGGCTCCGGGGTAAGCGGGGGGCTCTGCCTGCATCGTGCCGGGGGGCAGCATGGCCGGACCCGCTGCTCTCTTCTGCCTCTGCCAGGGGTCCTGCAGTGGGAGGACTGTGGGAAACAGCTGAAACGCTTCACCTGAAACAGTCTCTTAATCACTTTTTTTTTTCTTTTCTCCATAAATCCACATTTCAGTTGGAAGCCTCCAGCTTTAACGCGGATTTGGGGCAGTGTTTGCGGGACGTCCCTGACCCTCGCCAGCACCCTTGCGGCCCTGCAGGGTGTCAGACGTCCTTCCTAAAGGAACTGAAATGGAAATATTTCTGTTTACTCCCGTGCAGCAGCAGCAGCAGTCTTGGTTTGATTCGATCATGGCTATTTTCCTCCCCCGTGACATGCCTGGAGCGCCCGGCGGGCAGGTGCCCCGTCCGCACGAGCACATTCATCATCAGCGTGGCACGAGGGCGGCCGCTGCCCGATGAGCCACAGTTTCCATTTGAGCCCCGCGCCTCCGACGGCCGGACCGAACCCGAGGGGATGCCAAGGGGATGCCGAGGGGCCGGACCCCGCCACCCCCCGCCAGCACTTCAGCCCCACGTCCGGGGACTGGGCTTCCCCGAGGGTTCTTCACTGCTGAACGCAAGAAGCTGTAGGGACTGCAGACCCCGCCACGTTACCCCAAAAGATATCAAATCCCTGAGTCCAAACATATTTATGAGATTTTGTTTTCCTCCATTGCTTTAAGCCACTCTCGGTCCCTGGGGAACGACTCGCGCTTTTCCAGCGGGGAAGCGGTGCTGCTGGTGCTCCCCGAGCCGCGAACCCCGGCGACCCCCCTCCCCGGGCAGCCCACCCTGCGGTGCCCGGCTCCCCCGTCCCTGCCACGGCGACAGGGTGGGAAAGCCCCGGCGCGCTGCCCGGGGAGGGCTGCGGCGTCAGCTCTGCACAGGGGGGGTTTGGGGGGCGGGAAGGTGCACGCTGCCCCGCAGGTCCCCGCTCCCCCCCTGCGCCCAAAGCCCCATCGGTGACAGCCCCAAATCGAACAGGGGGCCGGGAGCAGCAGGGGCACACACGGGGGATGCACAGAGGGGGATGCATGGAGGGGGATGCACGGGGGCAGCCCCAGCCCCACCGCCGCGCTTTGCCCACCGCCACCGCCGCAGCATCCCTCACACCCGAAGGTGGTGAGCGTTGCACGCAGTCCCTGCCGCGCATGGCGGAGGAAGGCGGGCGGCGAGCAGCCGCTGCCTTGCGTAGGCGAGAGCCGTCCCTCCGCGCGGGAGACGGCGCTCAGCACCGCGTCAGCTCAGACAAATTAAAAATCCTTCTGTGCCCCCCCCCGGGGCTGTTGCTTGGCCGGGCAGATCTGGCAGCGCTGGCTGCTCCCGCGGGATCTGCCGTTCCGCAGCATCGCTGCGATGAGGCGGGAGGGTCACAGGGGGGAGCGGGTACCCCGGCTCGGGGAAGGGGATGGGGCGCATCCTGGGGGACCCCAATATTTCCCCGCTGCGTCCCAGCTCTGTCGCCCATCTCCCGGGTGCTGGGGGGTTTGTTCCTCCTCTGCCGGGGCCCTTCCAGCACCGCCACGGGCGCAGGGGCTCGGGCACGCTCAGCTCCTTGCGAAGGGGCCTGGGTGGGCACCGTGGGGTGCTGCTGGAGAGGGAACCCCCCCCACTCCCCTCAGCCACTACCAGCGCCCCCTTCCCCTCCGCAGCCTCGTCACAACCTTTTGCTGCGTGACATGAGCTGGCGGGGAGAGAGCCTTGAAATAAACCCCGATGACATCCCCGCAAACTGCCGGGCACGGCCACAAACAGCATTATTTGTCCGGGCTGGGGAAGGGGGGGCACCGCTCATTTCTCCCCCGCCGGCGACCCCAGCTCCCGGCTAACGCTCCGATCGGAGACGGGGCCCGTTCGCCCTCCGCCACGCCGCAGCCGGGAAGGGCAAAGCCCTTTTGTCGAAGAGCACGAGCAGACGCAGAGAGGGGGTGACCTCCCGCCCCGGCTGCCTCCCAACTGATGCACTTGGTCCCCGAACGGCAGCTCGGCCCCATCCCGCCCGCCGGGCCCTGCCGGGAGCCGTAACTCCGCACAACTGACGCGACAAATGACTTCCCAGGAGCAAAACTGGACGCGGGTCTTGCTCTACTGAGCCTCTTTTCCTCCCCACGTCCATAAGCATCGAGCCCACCTCCCCTTGGATTTTAATTGCCAGCTCTCCCCGTGCATCAGCTAATTATCTGAAAATGAGCATTCGGCGATACCCCCCTTGCAGAGCCCCCGTCCGGCTCAGCATCGCAGCCCAGACCTCGCCGACCCCGCGACAGGTACGGAGGAGCGCGGGAAGGAGCTGCGCTAATCCTGACCCGGGGCGGCGGCAGAGAGGAGGCAGCGAGTGTTAAACGCTGAGCCGGGCTCCGCTCCCCAAACCCTGCCCGAACCCCCCCCATCGCCTTCTCCCTGGGGGACAGGTCAGGGTCCTTCCGAAACACGGAGAGCTCGGGGGGGTGGGGGGGGACACCGGAGCCCCAGATTAGTTCAGCCTTTATTCTGGGCATCATTTCAATCGTAAAAATTACAGCCAAGTCCAATTCATTACAGCCAGGGAGCAAGTGACAGAAATGAAAAGGGAAAAAAGATACTCAAATTGATGCTTTCTCACCGTTCCAGTGAAATAACCAATTTGGAACAAATTAAGGGGCTCCCGTCTCCACCAGCCCTTTCAATTGCCTCTAAGCCAACGCACATTTTTCATAGTGCAGTGTTTCCTCCATTAGCAGTGAAAATTAACGATTTCTATTATGGAAGCACGCGAAGGCAGGTGCCTCCCTCGCACGCCGGGCTGGGCTCGCCCTTCCCCGCCGCACCGAGCCCCCGCGAGCAGCGCACGGCCGGGAGGGGACAGAGGGGCTCCGAAAGGGTAAGTGACATGGCCAGGGCCACCCGGCAGGTCGGTGGCAGAGCCAGGCTCCGGGCCAGCGGTGTCCCCTCTCAGCGGTGCCATCGCAGACGTGCCAGCGTGATGCACGCAGACCACTGCGGTGAAGCCCAAACCACCCAAACCACCACATGTGACAGCGTCACGGCTGTCCCCGGTGCCCCCCCAGCAGTGACACCACACGGGCTTCAGCCAGTCCCCCCGGCGCTGTCGGGGGGGCGAAGGGGAATCACCCCACTTGCGGGGTTCCCACCAGCTCGGAGTGCAGCGGCGCAAATCACAGGGGGCTGAGAGGACCTTCAAACCCCCATCCACCTACCTATCCCCCCGCACGCTTCAGAAAGCTCAGAGCCTCTGCCTCCCCCCGCCTGCCTTCCGCTCCCGCCGCCGTTCTCCGGGAGCCCCCAGCACAGCGCCCGTCGCGCTGGCAGCAGCGTAACCCCCCGCCGCGGCTGCCCCGGGGCCAGGCTGGTCCTACCCAGGGTTTGGAAGCAGACACACATCTGTCATTATTTTTTAATTAGATTTTTATTTCCTACCGCTAGTATTTCACTGTAATTTCCGCCACTCCTACCCAGGGCCGTGCTCATGTAATCGCTTCGGAGAAGAGTGGGAACAGCCAGCCTACTCGCTCGGCCGTCCCGCTCAGAAAAGGGAAAAAAAGCAATCTGTTAAATGCCCAGCCCCTGCGGTCACTACCAGTTTAGGGACATGAGGTGGGTGCTGGAATGGACCATCAAAGCGCCGGTGCCGCAGCGCAGCCGCCAGCAGCCCGCTGGGAGCATCGGCCCCGCAGAAACTTCAGAAAAGTTCACGTTTGCTCAAAATACCTGTTAGCAACCCACCGCTCCAGTGGTGGGGGGGGTGGAATTAAAAATGGTCTCCAAAAATTTGTGAATTACACCCTCGGCTTGATGCTGGAAAGGCAGTGATATTTTCTAGCCCTCATCAGACTGGAGGTCAAGATTAGATGACAGTTTGGTCTAAAAATACTCCGAAGGGAAGGCTGAGGCTGTCGGAGGAGCTCAGAGCCCCCAGTGCCCCCCCCGGGTGTCGCTCACAGTTGAAACCAGGGGACAGATGTTCTCCCCAGGACACTTCTCAGCGCAAGCCCCCGGCAATAAAAACAACTGCTGCATTTACAGGGAAATGCGCCCAAAACAACCTGAGGGAAAGCTCAGTCCCACCATCTGACGGGGCAGACCCCAAAGCCAGACCCAGGTTTGCGTGGGGCCCCCTTCGCCCTCAGCCCCCGCGGGACGGAGAGGACACGAAGCCTCATTAAGCAGCCAATTACCAACAGCAAACTCCCAGCAGCATCGGGACCCACGCGCGGCCCCATGCTGTGCTGTGAAACGGAGCGAAGCCGGGTGACGCCAAGTTCCCACTTTTTTTTGAAGGGGTGTTTAAAAGATGGGGGGCAGAGGACATTTAACGCTCGTGGGAAGCAGCCCCTGCGTTTCCCTACCCCGAGCACCACGATCCTGCGTCTGCTCCGGCCCTGGCACGGAGATTGCCAGCGAGCGATCGCCACCACGGGCTCAAAATGGAAGCTTTAGTGGCTCTACAACATTTCCTACATATTTGAGACCACAAGGCTAAAAGCAAGCTTTGGGGGGGGGTCTCTTTGTTTGTGATTTTTTTTTTTTAAACCTGCTTTGCCTCACAAGTATTCCAGATAAATATCCCGAGCAGCATTACACGTTCCAGAGGTACGGGGAAAGACAGCTCACGGAGAAAAGACTGTATTTCAAACTATTAGAAGAATCGCAGTGACCCCGAGGCGGCGGCTGACGGGCAACGCCGCAGCGCCAGCGCCGCCAGCGCCTCGTGGGACCCCGCTCAGCCGTGCCAGTCCCGCCACATCCGCGGCTGCCCGGCCCGGCTGCTCGGGCAGCAACAAGCACGCGCCTGCGATACCATGTAGACATGCACGCACACGTATGTGCGCGCCGCACACGTGTGTACACGCATGGAGAGAACCAGCACCGCTGCCCGCAGGGACCCGCTGGACCCCCTCTCCCTGCCCAGCGCAGGCAGAGCCGGGGGCGATGCTCCGTCCCCCGCAGCCTCGTGGAAAGTTAATGCCAATAATAACAAAAGCACCGAAATTACCAGCCCCGAATCCGTGCGTGCAACGGGTCCGAGCGCAGCGTTACGCTCCATTTGCCGCCGCAGCTCCACTCCGCCAACCCGAGAGCGCCGAAGCCAGAGCAAAGCACCACCACCACCACCACCCCGCCGGCTTTTCCCGGCCTTTTCGGCAAAGGCGCCGCCGGCCGCTGCCCCCAGCCTCATTTCGCACAAGAAGCATCAAACATTCGCGCCGCGGGTGCAGCAGAAACACAAACTGGGACCGACCCCCAAAGGAAGAGCAAGGGCAAAATACGGCCGTGGCAGCGCACGACCTGTTTCTTCCTCTTTTTGCAGCCCTGGGAAAAATCAATAAGATGCGGTGAATCAAACTCAGCTTGAAGCCCGTAAGTAATTAGGATTAGCCGGCTGGGAGCCGAAGGAGCGGGCTGTGTGCGCCGGGGCCGGGAGGGACCATTTTGTGGGTGTAGGGTACGGGGCTCAGCTGACGCCAATAAAAAGAACAGCTCTTTAACTGGGTTTTCGGGCGGGATGACAATAGGGAATGGAAACGACCCGATTTGCTTGGAAAGAAGAAAATCAAACGAGGGCAATTTAGCGCGCCGGAGCCCGGCTGGGGGCGGGATGGGGACCCCACAGGTGAATCAACACCGGCGTTCGGTGCCGAGCCCGTTACCGGCCCGCCGCTCCCGAGCCCGGGCTCCTCCAACACCGCCTGCGTCTGGAGCTCTTCGCTGCCAGCGAGCAATCCCCCTCAAATTTTCACTATTAAGAGTTAAGTCTGTGGTCAAAATCGCAAAGGGGAGAGAAGACCCCCCCTCCCCACACCCTTAGCGGAGCCACCCAGAAAATAAGAAGCGACCGGATATATTTTTTCCCCGTCAAGAACCACGGCGTCCCTCGCTCGCCCGCCGTTTTCCCGAGCTCACGGACCCGGGGCGCAGCCGCCGCCCGCCGGGACGCTCCGGTGGGGTCCGTGCGGGCGGGACCGCCCCCGGGACGGCGGCGGGGTGAGCGCCCCGCACCTCCCTCCCCCCCCCCCTCCG
>VUYV01000526.1:211988-254513 GCA_008711295.1 Anarhynchus alexandrinus
AAGACGGAGGGCTCCCCGAACCCCCCCGTGGGCAGGGTCGCACACACACACTGGCGGGATGCGGCTGAGCCCACCACCCCCCTGAACTGCAGGAGCCCGGGAAGCCGAGCACGTCCCGCACACACTGGCGTGCATCCCCCTCCGCTCACCGGCACGTCCCTCGGATTTCGGGGTTCACAGCCGGGACACCGGCACTTGCCCGAGAACAGCAGCACGAACTCATCCCCGTTTCCATGAGAGAGCTCTGCACCTCCCAGCCAGCCCCCGAGCACCCCTCGGTGCGGCCCCACGGGGAAAGGAGCAGCCGCGTGTCCCCGAGTGCTGGAAGTGCTCAGGGTCCGGTCCGGCCACAGCATCGCCTCGTGGGGCGACACGGGTGGACGTGGGCAGCGCGCCCCAGGCGGGGGGCTTGCCCCAGCCCCCCCGACTGGGGGGTTGTGTCAGCCCTGGAGCCCAGGCCTTGCTGCCCTCCCCATCGCCTTCATTAGCAAAGGCTGAGGCAGTTGGACTCCCCGATGGCAGCGCCTTCTCTGTGCTGAATTTTTGGCTCCCAGAGCTTCTTGGGAGGGGGCGGTCAGGACTTGGTTGCACGGTGCCTTATAAAGAGGGAAATGATGAAAAACCCACTTGTGAAAAGAGGAAACAATTGTCTCCCCCCCAAAAAGGGAGACTAGAGCAGGGAGGGACTGAAATACTCCCTCAGGTCAAACAATTCAAAGAGTCGGGCAGGAACCCCTCTCCTTCCGCCTCGAGCAGAGCCAAAATGAAGATGTAAAACCACGAGATGCAAACTCCCTCCCTGGGGCTGCAGCCAGACCAGGCGCTTCCCAGGTAAATTCTGGCACTTTGGTGCTCTGAAAAGCGCCCGAAGTTGTCAGGGCCCCCCCGCACGCTGCTGCCGGGGCAGGGCATCCCGCGGGTCCTTCTCCCATCACCCACCCGGGCTCGGCTGGCACTGGGGCAGCGCCGGCAAAGCCCCCGGCGGGGCCGATGCACCGGGCACACGCGCCCCCGGCACGGGGTGTTGCGTTCGGGGTCGTTAGCAGCGGCAGCAGTAAGTTTAGCCCCGGCACTCGCTAATCCGGGATTGACAGCTGGGCCCGCGCCGCCTGCTCCCAGCCTCCCGGCAGGCTATTTAAACCCCATATTAATTTGTTTAATGTCATCAGCAGTTTGGTGTTACTGCAGGCGAGCGCCGAGAGAGGGGAGCGCGGAGGTGTAAAGACCGGGAGGAGCGGGGGGCTGACAACCATCCGGGGGCTGTTCCCCTGTCCCCCGGGATGACCACAAGCCGCGGGCAAGTTCAGCATCTCCAGTTTGGCATCTCCAGTTCGGCAAAAAAAAAAAAACAGCCCCGCTGGCAGGGACCGGCCAGGCCAACGTACAGTCCTGAACCCCCCACTCCATCCTCCGCCCACCCTCACCCCCAGCCCTGACGAGCCCCTCGCGTCCTGCCCCGCGATGTCACCAATAAATCGTCCCCCTGCTCCGGCCGCTGCCGGGGTTATCCCTGCGGGGCAGCGGGTCCCGACTGCCATCGCCGCAGCCGAAAGGGGTCGAGCTGGTGCGACTCGGAGGGGTGGGAGAGGAACGGCAGCGTGGGACGGTGTTTTATGGCCGAGCCTTTGAGGCCATCTGGAGCAGAGGCTAATTGCGGGCACTGATTACAGACCCCTGCCGTTACCGCCTCCCGCGCTCCCCTGCCGCAGCCGAGCACTGGAATTTCCCAGCGACGCAGCGTGGGTCCGGCCGGTGCATAACTTGCTATATCTGTACACGGACCCCCGCGCCGGCCCACGGCGACGGCACAACCCCCCCACCCTCCCGGGGGCACCGCCAGCCGCCCCGCACTTGAGGGAGCAGAGCCCACGGCCGCTCCTTCCCACAACGTCCTCTGCGGGACCGCGCTGCCGCTGCCGAGCATCTTCACCGGCGCCTGCCGCTGCCGAGGGCGCCCGGGGGCTGTGACAGCCGCCGTTACCATCCCCGCGCAACACCGTGGGAGGCACTAAAAAAAAGAAATCAAAGCCAACGGGCATCATCGCGTCAGATGCCGCACACCCCCCCCGCGGCCACTGCTTTTGCACACAGGCTGTTCGCCAAACTCGGGGCCCCGACGGCGGCGCGGCAGCGGGAGCGGTGATGAACCCAGAGGTTTCTCTGCCTGCCCCGGCACGGCCGCAGCCCCCAGCAGTCCTCAGCCGGCAGCTCGTCGCGCGCGTCCCGGGAGAGGCAAATCCCGAACATGCAGTCAGAGGGGGAACCCGCGTCCGCGCCCGCCGCAGAGCCGGGCTTGCTCGGGCAAGTCTGCCCAAGCCGTGCCTGCAGCCCGGGCAGCGGCGGCTCGACGGGGAGGGAGGGCAGGGAGGTGGGGAGGGCGCTCGGGAAGCAGAACGGGTCCAGCTTGACCCATCAAGTGCCGTTTGGGCAGGGGCTGTCCCTGCCGCCACCGATGCCCTGGGCTCTTTGTGAGGACAGACTCCAGGAACCACACCAGGGTGATTACTCTGAAACCTACTGAGGGCGGTGTTACACGCCTCGCTGGCTGAGAGGCGGCCGGGACAGGCTCTCCCTAGCCTCAGACTCCGAAAGCAGCCTGGCAAATAGCGACCAGAATTGGGCAACGAACACATCAATAAATGAGAAGGGGAAACAGAGGGATGAAAACCCAGCAGGACCCCCCCTCCCCCCGCCCAGGACTGCCGAGCCTTCCAGAGCCTTCCCGGCTGACTTTGTTCACCGAGGATTTAGGGTATAATTTGGGGGTGAAAGATGCCAGATAGGATCAGGACCGATACACCTGGAGGAGGCGTATCGGTTTTCTCCCGCTCTGTAACTCGAGCTGCGGCAGGCGCAGCAGGCGCAGCCCTGCAGCGGCGTTCCATCCCGCCAGGCCGGGAAGGCGGGCGCTGACCTTTCCCACTCCCGGTTTGCTCAGGATTAAGATAACATTTTAAGGGCCGAATCCTCCCCCCTGGGGGTTTCCCACACAAAGAGGATGGGGTTTGTGGCTTGCGTTCCCCCCGCGACCTCCCCCCGCAAATAAACAGGGACCCGGTCAAACCGCCGAGTCCCCGGGCAGGTGCCCACCCCCATCGCATCGGGGCGTCCGGATTTTTTAATTAATTCTTCCGGAAGATTTCTGCTTTTACACATCTAAAGAGAGCAAAGGAAACCAGAGGAGGTGACGATGCATTTGTCTGTGTGGAGGGTGACCCGCGGTGCTGCCCATCCCCGGGGGGGGACACGCTGCCCACCGCTGCCGGGAGCCCCTGCGCCGCAGGAGGGTGCGTGCGGGGCACTGGGGTTTAACCTCAATTTTCCCCAGAAGGGAAGGTCTGCTCTCACCGTGTCGCTAAGAACCACGGTAACAGCCAAACGCCTCGGCTTTTCTTCTCTGTGCTACTTTAATCTTCCCCGTTTCGGGAGCGGAGAACAATATTGCCCTTTCATTAATCCCGGCTCCTCTGCGAAGGCTCAGCTTTAACGCGTGATGGAAGCTACGCCGTTAAAGCCCTTCTGGTCGCAGGGCAAGGCGTTCAAACATTATTTCCCCTCATTCTAGTACAGATCCACCTCAAAAAAAAAAAAAAAGCTGCTTAAAATTGCTTCAAGGTGTATTCTCAAAATTCTCACCCTTTAGCAACGAGGCCATGATAACCGCTGGCGGGGTGGCACCGCGGAGGACGGCCACCACGTCCCCAGGTCTGGGGACGCCAAATGGGGGCGGCTCCATCCACCGTCCCCCTCCGAGGGGCCGCGGCGCCGGCGCACCCCGGGCTGACGCCCGCGCGGAGCCTCAAGGACGAGCAACAGCTTGAACGCAGGAACCGCCGCGGGCAGGGCGGCCGCCTCCCGCGCTAATCATCTTTCACAGGGAGATGTCTAATTACGAAGGCATCCAGGACGGGTCTGCAAATAGGGTGGAGAAACTGGATGACCTAAAAATATTTAATTATCAGGAAAAGGGATGGAAATTACACCTGTGAATAGTTTCAGAGAGAGAGAGTGTAACATTTTCCACCTAATTTCGGAGGGCCCTCATGGAAGAAACGGGGCAGAGGAGTCCATTCCGTTCCACCTGCAGCCACGCTCCAGCGCACCCCGAAACCCGTCGCACCCGCCAAGCCTGGGGCACGCACGCACCGCGCACAACCCCGCGCTGTGTTGGAAACCCCCAACTCGCCCAGCGCTGCCGGGGGGGACACCGGGAGCCCACCCCGGCACGAGGGCGCCCGGGGCTGCCAGCGCGGAGCCCACCCGGCTCCCGACCCCCGACAGCACGACGGCTTGGAAAGAGCAGAGGTTTTGAGGGGTACTGACTGGGAGCAGCCGGCGGAGCCACGTGGAGCCCCACACCTTCCCAAAGCCGCCGTCAGCTCCGGGCTGACGTGCTACGGGCACATCTGCCGCCACCCCCCCTTTGCCGGGTCTGCAGCCCCAACCCACCCGGCACGGCCGACGCCGTGGGCAGAGCCTCGGCAGCTCCGGCCAACGCGGCATCCGACGTGGCCCAGCGTCGTTATCCCCTTCCCGCGGCCAAGGGCTGCCCCACACAGCACCCAGCGCGGCTGCCTTCCTCCTCCCTCCTCATCCTCCGGGCTGGAGGGTGAAAAGCGTTTGCCATGCCGGTTCCTCCCGACCCCGTGCAGATTTCCAGGGCGGGTCACAGGGCTCCTGAGCCCCTCTGTCAGCTCAGCCAGGGGTTGGCGTGGCAACCAGCTACCCAAAATCTTCTTGATGCTTCATCAGGCGGGGGGTGACGCTGGCCCCGGTGTCGCCCGCGAGGTCCCCGCTCAGCTCCGTGCCCCTCGGGGGGCTCCCGGGGACCCGCCGCTGCTGGGGAGCGCGTCTGGCCGCGCGGCAGCACCGCGGGCACGGGCACGGGCACACACACCAGTGCCACAGCACGGAGCACGCTGGGACGCTCCCACTGACACCGCGACGGTAAAATAAATGAAACTGTTCCTCATAAACCTACGGCTGTAGGAAATACCAAAGGTGAACCGGAGCAGCGTTGTGTGCGCGTTTTCAAAAAGCAGCAACAACTCGGAGGCAAGAAAAAGGAAGGGAACCGAATTTAAGGTGACCGCGCAACGGCTGCAGTTGAACGCGGTGCTGCTCCGACAGACCGCAGCCGCCTCTCCGGCGCTGAAAGCAGAGCGGTGGCTGCAGCCCCCGGAGCAGCCGCGGGGCAAAGGGCACCGGTGCTTCTGCTGGAGGGAAACGCGGCCGTGCCGGGGCGCACACCGGTCTCTCGTGGCCAACCCTCCCGGCACACGCGGGCGCAGCGATATCAGCCGTCCCGCGGCAGTGCCGGGGCGCAGCGAGAGGGCGGTCCCTGGCAGCGGGGCAGAGCGATGCCTCGCCGGGCTGCGGGTTCCCTGCGTGGCCACGGGGCATCACGGACCCTCCATCCCCTCGGCCCTGTGCCGGAGCGGCACTGCGCGGCCTCACACTGCCAAAATGGGGGTGCAGCCGCCAGGGTGATGCTGAGGGAGCCGAGCACCCCGACCCCGGCTCAGCCCCCCCGGCCCCCCGCTCCCCTCCCGGGCACAGACCCCACCTCCGGCGCTCGTTGCCATTTCTCAAATGACCATAATCCGGTTTTCTCCCCCGGCACAACCGCGCCGTGACACTGTGGGGTTATAAAAAGGAGAGATCAATCTGGGAAGGACGGCATAAAGCATGACGAGGGAAGATCATCTCTTCATAGAAAATTTTATATTGCTTACGACTTACTGTCTGTGAACATAAAACAGTTTAACCAGCCGACCCTAAATCACAGTGACAGCTTTACACTACCCACAAACCTTTGCTCGCGCTTATCCAGCTCAGTCCTACCTACCTCCCCTCCCCATTGGATTTTTATTCTTTTTTTGAAACGCCTGCTCCCCCCCCTTTTCTCCGGGAGAGCAGCACACGCGTGTGCCCGCGCATGCAGAGCCGCAGCCGAGGCGCAGCGGGCACCGCGGGGGACGAGCCGCGTTCCCACCCTCGCTGGTCATCGAGACCCCGGACAAGTCACTTCCCCGTCGCTGTCACCGTGCCCCGGTGTCCCCCACCCCTGTTCAGCCCTGGTGCCCTTTGGGACGGTGTCTCGGCACAGGGCGGCCGTGCAGCCCTCGCACGCATGGCCCCGTGTGACCTGTTTTACCCGGCACCTCTGGTCCCTGATGACAGTAGCCGGGACGGGATGCAGTGGGATGCAGCGGGACACAGAAGGATGCAGTGGGATGCAGTGGGACGCAGAAGGATGCAGCGGGATGCTTTGCCCCCCTCCCACACTGGAGCGGGCCAGCGGCTACCCCCATCCCCAGGAACAGCAGAGCCCCCCCCTGCAGTCGTGTCCCACAGGGCCACCAAGACCCCGCGTGTCCTCACCTCTCCCTGGGGACACTGAAGGAGCAAACCGTACCTCTGTGGCGGGCGCTGGCTGCCAGAGCGGCGCAGGGCACCGAGCCCCCTCCACCGGCACACCGCCGGCGCCGATGCCCGGGGCGGCCGCCAGAGCCAGAGGCTGCCCGAGCCGGCACGGACCCAAAACCTCGTCCCTTCCCGGGGGACCTCGACCCCGCTCAAAGCTGCTGCTGAGCCCCCCGGGAAGGGCCCCGCCGGGCTCGGTGCTCCCTCGGGACGGGGATCAGCGGCCGCTAACGAGCTGAGGCACGCGCGCGGGTAGCTGCCGCTTTTCCCATTCTCTTCCCCACTTAAAATAAATCCCAGGCCTCCCCCTTCCAAAGCTGCTGAGCTGATGCTACACGGGAAACTGTGAAATATTCCGTGGCTGCACGTTCCCTGGTGCTCTTAATCCACTTCTAATTAAGATCATGCGTGACGCATCCCTGAGCTAAGTGGCCATAAAACGCTATTGTTGCAACTTGATAGCCAACCAAACGGAAGGAAATTACAGCAAAATCCAAGATTAAGGATAACTGGCTCACAAAATGCGGTGCTCGAAAATAACACGAGGCAATTTCCTCCCGATTTGGGGAAAAACCACCACCGCCGGCGGCATCCCCTGTGCTCCGCCTGCGCTCCCCTGGCTCCGACGGCAGCGCGTCTCGGCAGCGCTCCCCTCGCCGCTCCGACTGCCACAGCGCCCACAAACCACCCCCCTTCCCCCCGGGAGGTTCCGCCGAGGGCCAGAGCCCCCGGGCGCCCCAGGCTGGGATGTCAGCACAACGCCTGGTCCCCGTGAGACCCCCCGCTCCCCCCCAGCGCACTGGGACAGCGCAGCCCTGCTCCCCTCCCAAACACCCCCGCGGTCGCTGACCCCCACGGCCCCGGCGCCAGGCCGCCAGCTCACCCAAGATTATACTTCATATAGATCATTTTAGCTTGTTATCCTTTGGCTTGGTCTCTAATTTGATTTTTTTAAGGCAACCCCCTCCCGCGGATGCAGGCGGAGCATCAGCCCCCAGCGCCCACCGCGGGGGCTCCGACCTCCTCCTCGCTCTGAGCATCACCCAACCGCCTGCGCAAGCGAAGCCCAGTCGCTCCTCTGCGTCATTTTTTTCTTGGCCGAGAGTTTAAAATTTAAGGTTCTTTTTAGAATAAGCGTGTCAGGAAAAAAAAGTAATCCCTGAAGCCTCTGGGCAGCAATGAGGGCGCCGAGCGGAGGGGCAGCGCCCTGGTGGGGACGGCACCGCACCGAGAAAATCCTTCCAGCAAAAGTTAACAGCTAATCAATTTCCTTTTTATTTGAAGTTACCGACTCAATAAAATCAGAGATTAATTATGATACAGTTATTAATCCACGATAAGCTGAATAGCTGGGCTTTTCAGAGGGAGAGCAAGTTAATGGGGTATTTTCAGAGGATTTAAAAAGGGAGCAGTTTCCTCCGGATTAATGGGCTGGCACGAGGCTGGTGCGCTGCGGAGGGTTTGGGCTCACGCAGAGGGTTTGGGCTCACGCAGAGGGTTTGGGCTCACGCGGAGCCCACGGGCCCTTTTCCCCACGCAAAATGGCTTTTTCGGTGTAACAGGCTCATTTAGCGGAACGGAGCTTTTCTGCCCGTTCCCAGTGAGGGGGGTAACTCTCTGCCCTTCTCACCCCCCGGCTGCTGCGCAGGGGCACGGCGGCTGCTCCCCCCAGTTGCTGCCCCCCGACCCCCCAGGGACGAACCCGCACCCCGACGGGGACGGGAGACGCCGGGGAATACGCAGAGGGAAGGAAAATGTACAACTGCACAACAGCCCTTCTCCCGGCGACACCTGATCCCAGCAAACATCTTTAAGACATGAAAAAACATTAAATTCCCCCCACTGAGATTCCAGGTTATCCAAATCTGATCTGAAAAGCTATTTTTAATCATCTTTGCTCGCAGCTGAAGGGAGCAGCCGAGGCCAACCGAGCAGGAGGGCTCCGTATGCTCGCCCTTCGCTGAATGCACAGAAGCCTAAAATACGGACCCCGCTACTGTTTGGCTACGAGGTCATCGATCGCCACGCGGCAGACGCGGCGTCTGTCACCGCTGAATATTAAAGACCCTTTAACACCCGGGGTGGGCGCAGATCGGCACTTCGGAACTTCAGGACAGCCCAATGCGCTGCTTTGACATCCCCGGGAGGTGGGGGCTCCGCTCCCCCCCCAGCCCAAGAGGGTCCCGCGCCGGCCCATCCCCATAGCCCATCGCCCCGTTACGGTCCCAACTGCTCTTCTTCCCCGATATTTAATCCCATCAGCCGATGTTACGCTCAGGGGCCCGCTCGCCCGTGCCGAGCGAGGGAGTGCCGCGAACGCCGCTCCCTTTGCTTTCCCTGATAAATTTCTCAAAAAAAGGACCCAAAAGCAGGAGAGCAGCAAACCACCGCGAGAATTAAGAAGGAGGCCAGAAAAGCCGACTTTCCCCCCCGCGGCATCACTGGTGCGGCTCCCGTTGGGCTGCCATGGCTGGTCACGGCCGGGGGATCCCGGCGAGGGCCGGCACGGCGCGGTGCGGCCGGAGGAGCCGGGCACCTTCCCACCGCCTGCCCCGGCTCCGAGGACGTCCCAGCCCCGGCCCAGCCGTTGCACCCTGATTAGTCCCCAATTAGACTGTAATTCTGCATGTTTGCATGTTGTTTGAATCAATACATTAGATTTTATAGCAGACAAAGCACCGCTGAGCATCGCCCTATTTGTTAAAGACAATTGAAGGATTCTGTGCATAACGTGAAATAGAAAAAAATTAGGTTGGCACCCATTTCCTTGGTAATTAACAGCTGATGAGCTCCAGCAGCAGAGAGCTGCGGGGGGAAGGCAGGAGGAAACCCTCCCTGCAGCTGAGCGCAGGGATGTGGGCGCACGGAGCCGGATGACGGAGCGTGTTCGCGGCGAGACCCACCAGCCCCCCTCCCTCTGCCCGCCAGGGCTCTGCTTTCCCTGGCCGTGCTCGGGGCGGTTGGCACGACTCGCCAGCCGGAGGGTCATCCCGTGAACCTGTACCCCTTGGCGAGCGCGGGGGGCTGCCGGACCCTCGCTTTGCCGGCCGAGAGAAGCCCGCCCGGGGCAGCGACCGCGCGGGTGACGCCCGGGGACACCAGGCTCCGTCCAGCACCACAGCACCCCGCGATCCATCCAGGGTCTGCCACGGTTTACCACCGCCGCCCATCGCTTTCGTGGCTTTTCGCTTTTCTGGGTAGACCAACCCTCGCGCGCTGCAGCCCCGGGGGCTGCGACAGTGGAGCTGTTTGAGGGGAGTGGGTTCCCCCCCAATCCCCCCCCGGCACACAGAAGCAGCCCCGTCTGCTGCCAGAATGGGGGGTTCGGTGGGCACCCCCCGTGCAGCACAAGAGACCTCCCGCCGGCAGCCGCCAGCCCCCCCCCGTCTCCTGGCGCGGCACCGGCTCCCACGGGGTCCCCGCGTCCCCTCCCGGGGGCCCGTCCCCTCGGCTGCAGACCCAGCGATGCTGAAGCTGTCACAGCGATTTCTCTGCTCATCTCAAACCTTTCTGCTCCGCAAACGCGCACAGACAGACATTTCAGCGGCTAATTGGGGAAACCGGGATCTGCCCCTTTGCGAGGAGCCGCTGTCTCCGTGCGGTGGTGCCGAGGGGGGGGGGCGGCAGCGCAGGGGGCTCAGGGCGAGCGCTGGGGGACGGCACCGGACAGCCCCGGAGAGGGTCTGGGTACATAACGCCATGGGGGCACATGGAGTGGAGCATGAGCTGGTGACACGGGTTAGCACCGGGGCACAGATGGCTCCGGGTGTTTTGGCCCAGCACTGCCCACCCGGCCTCGGCACCGGGTTTGGGGGGAGCAGCCCCCAGAGCTGGGAAAGGCGGATTGAGGTGGGCTCAGGGCTTCCACGGACCCTCCTGGCATGGGAGATGCCCGGGCAGGGTGTCCTTCCCAACACCCCCAGCCAAGGGGGGTACGAGCCAGCAACGTGCCCTGGTGGCCAAGAAGGCCAATGGCATCCTGGGGGGCATCAAGCAGAGTGTGGCCAGCAGGGTGAGGGAGGTCATCCTCCCCCTCTGCTCTGCCCTGGGGAGGCCACATCTGGAGCACTGTGTCAAGTTCGGGGCTCCCTGGGTCAAGAAGGACAGGGAACTGCTGGAGAGGGTCCAGCAAAGGGCTACGGAGATGATGAGGGGACTGGAGCATCTCTCTGCTGAGGAAAGGCTGAGGGACTTGGGGCTTTTCAGTCTGGAGAAGAGAAGACTGAAGGGGGATCTCATCAACGCTCATCAATACTCAAAGGGAGGGTGCCAGGGGGATGGGAACAGTCTGTTTCCAGTGGTGCCCAGTGACAGGACAAGAGGGAACGGGCACAAACGTGACCATAGGAAGTCCCATCTGAACCTGAGGAGGGCCTTCTCTCCTGTGCGGGTGGCAGAGCACTGGCAGAGGCTGCCCAGAGAGGTGGGGGCGTCTCCCCCTCTGGAGCCATTCCAAACCCGCCTGGACGCCGTCCTGTGCCACTGCTGGAGGTGCCCCTGCTCTGGCAGGGGGTGGCACTGGGGGAGCTCCAGAGGGCCCTTCCCACCCCCACCAGTCTGGGACTCTGTGATTCTGAGCTGCTGTCACCGCGCATCTGCCCGGGAAGGAGAGCACTCTCCCGCCGGGGTTGTGCGAGGTGCGAGCTGACAGCGCCCGGGGACGCCGGCTCCGGCAGCACAGGAGCTCGAGCCACTCTTCACACCCCATGGCTTTCTTGGGACACTGGCGGAAGGGCCTTTTTGGGGAGCAGTGGGCAGCAGGAGAATAAACTCCTGAAATGCTCCAGCTCAGCCGGTCCTTCCGTGGGCAGCCCCTGGGGGCATGCAGGAGGAAGAAGGGAAGGCAGCAAACCCTTGTCCCCTGTCCCCTGCCCTCACCCCGCAGTTTGCACCAGCACGAAAGCCCCGCTGGAGGCTGTCCCTGCAGCCACCGTCCCCTGTTCCGGGGGGGCACAGCTCTTTCTGCTCGTTTGGCACCAGAACGGGGGTCCGCGCCCGGCTGCGGCGGCACGAGGACACTGGGAGCAAACCGAGCTCGCTTGGGCACCCTTGAAAATCACAGGCAGTAATTAAATCACTCTTGACCCAGTTGGATTTGAACTGGCATCTGCAACATGAAAACATCTTTCATCTGCGGACGTCCCGAATCTAATTGCTGCTGCACTGCAACTCCACACAAGACAACAGAAATCTATGATTTGCCTTGCAAGAAAATGCCTAATGAACAATAATTTGTTTTTAAGTTGGGGGTCTTTCTGGCACAGAGCTAATAAATTGTAATGATACTGATTATCGCATCTGTTTGCCAGCTAAGCTCCTCCACAGCTTTGCTCCACAAAACGCGAGCGATTACAGCCTTTGCAGAAATAACAGATCAGAGGAGCCGGAGGGGAAACGGGGAAGATGGAGCAGCGCCTGCGAAAGCCGCCTTTGATGTAGCTGTAGATGTCAGCGCGAGACAGAGATTCCGGCTCAGAGGAATATCCCGTCTTTGTCTAACTCAATTATTTCATTTAATCCATTGTCTTTAATAAACACCCCCTCTCCTCCCGAGGCTCCCCCAGTGCCGGCACGCTGTCAGAGACCGGCGGTAGCTGCCCCTCTCCGGGGGTTGTGCCGGGGCTGAGCCCATCGCCGGAGCAGCGGCTTGGCCGGGACCTGCCCCAGCAATGGCGGGGCGCGCGTCGCGCTGCCCGACACGGGGCCGCTGCTCCCCTGCCCGCGGGCAGCTGCGTTTTCTCAGCACCCAGAGGTGCCGGTTCGGCAGCGGAGGGCTCCAAGAGCAGCGCGGTGGGGCACGCTCAGCCCTGCCCGCGCCCTCCCGCCCGTGCGCTGCGGCACCAACGATGCTTCCAGCGCTTGTCCTCAGCTCGCTCGGGCAGACGGGGCTGCTGCCCTCTCCTCTGCCGCGGCGGAGGGTTGGCTTGGGGGGGGGGATCAGCCCCTCTCCCGGCGCAGGTGACGCGGGGCCGGGTGGCACCGAGCACCCGCAGTGCCGGCGGCACACTGGGCGACCGGCGTGGTGGGGACACGGGCATCACGTCAGCCCGTTCCCAGCTCTAATTTGTGATTCGCCGCCGTGTGCCCCCCCCGCCCCGCGCTCACGCCTCGGGAGGCTGGGAAAGGTTGCCGGTGACAAAGCTGGAAATGACATTTTTGAACAGAAGCGTGGGGGAGAAGGTCGGCCCCGGACGAGCGGAGCGCGCTGCGGCGGGAGCAGCGTCCTGCACGGGCACCGCTCCGCCGCCGCCGCGGGGGGGGAAGGAGGGACGGGGGGGACGAGGGGAGCAGATGCCGCCTGCAATTTCCCCACATAAGCAAATCGCAGCCCTGCGCAAGCAGAACTTCACCTTGAACGCCAGAGCAAAGCGTGCGCCAGGCTGACAGCGCAGCGAAGCCCCGAGGGCTGCGACTGTCTGCCGGAGCCCTGGATGCTGGCGGAGGTCAGGGACGATGCAGAAGTACAAAGAGCATGCTTGCACGCTCCGAGATTCTTTGGCTCAGGAGGAAAACGCATCCCTGGACAGCCTCCCACCGAGCCACGACCGGGACCGGGGGGAGAATCTGGAAGCTGCGGGCTGGAATTTATGAGCCCCGTTCCCATTAAAATAGCAGGCGATATTTCCATCTGTCAGTAAACGATGATAAACGGACCGGCTCCTTTGCATACCCCAGACCTCGCTCAAACAAAACCACCACCGGGGAGGGCAGGATTTGGCACACGGATGACCGCTGCCACGCTAGGAATTTATGGCTCCAGCCTGCCCAGTCTTTAGCAGGAGCAGGTATTCACACAGGCTGATCCCCAGGGGTCTGCCAAGGGCAGGGCACCGCCGCCGGGGCCCTGGCACCGACCGCAGCGCCCGGCTGCCCACCCAGGGCACGAGGGATGCTCTGCTGGGGACGAGCATCCTCCCAGCCCAGCGGTGAGCCTGGTCCCGTCAGCACTTCCCTGCTGTTGAGGAAATTCAGTGCCCAGCGGGGCGGGAGGTGCCGGAGGGAAGCACGGGTCCAGGTTTGTGCCCAGGACCCCCCAGCGCCGATGTGCCAGAAGCCACTGGTGAGCACAGCGGCAAAGGCACCGGCACTGAGCTCGGCCGCCTCGGTACCCGGAGAGCATCACGTTGTGCAGGCGCGGGACGGAATTGCAGCCGGATGCGGGAGGTTCCCCCTCCCCGCCACCACTGGTGCTTCGCCGTTTGCAAAAGCGTTGCAGAACCGTTTGCCAACCCTTCAGATGTTATTACACAAACATTTCCTGACAAAACTGGGACTGGACTCCCACCCCTCAGCGCTCCCTGGGGGACAGCACGCCGTGAGCCGCCGAAGGGCAGCGGGGGCGCAGGGTGCCCGGGAGCGAGGGGCCGGCACCCAACACGCCGCTTGACAGCTTTCCGGCATATTCCTGCCCTTTCCCCCTCCCCTCAGCTTCCCGTCACCCTCGCACCAGATAAAGGCATCAGTTAGCTACGTCAATTAGCCCCAGGAAGGACAAATTCTCTCGGTTTGCTGCTTAACGCCACGCAAACCCTGGCAGAGCCCGTCAGCCGTCGCAGGGTGACATTCGGGGGCACGTTTCCCGGATTTTCTGCGGGAGAAGATCTGCAGCACTCGGCCGTACGGGCCCGGGCCAGGTACACGCCAACAGATGGCACAGAGGACAAACCGGTCCTCGCCCTCGCACCAGCGCCTGCCGTGTGCCAGCATCCCTGCCGCGCTGCGGGGCGAGGGGCCGGGACCCCCCGCCAGCCCCCCGGGGCAAGCACCAGCCCTTCTCCTACGCTCAGAAAGTGCCCCCGAGAACCGGCAAGAGGGGCTCAGAGGAGACGTTGGGGGAAAAAACGGGCAGGGACTCGGTTCGTCAGGCGCAGCGTGAGGGGGATCACCGCGCTGCTCTTTAGCGGGGGCTTTGTCCGGCCGTCACAGGACGTACCCCTTCCTCCCGCTGCAGCCCGACAACTCCGTAACACGCCACTGCACCTCCCGGAGTTGCCAACAACATCGAGTGGCCGTCGAGCCCGCCTGGAGGGACGGCGCCGGAGTGCCCTCTCATCACCCACAACACAACAGAGGTGTTTTATAATAATTAGGCGATTAACAGTAGCTCTATGGCCCAAAGGGAGAAACCGTCCCCAGCTCACAGCAGCCTGGGACCTCTTTGCCCCCAGCAGCGCATCGCATGGACGGCCAGGAGTAAGACGGGGCACCGAGCGTCACCCCCGGGAGGGCAGGTACGGGAGCTCAGGGGCATCCCGGGAAAGACACCTCCACCTCCTTATGCTGCAGTGCCCGCGGTCCCGTGCGCTCTGCCCATCACCAAACGCTCGGCAAAACAAAACCACGGACCTTAAAGCCTCCCGTCAAGGGCAAGCACGGAGCTGTCTTGGCTGCCGCTTCAGCTAAGTGGCTTTTGTGAGAGACATCGGTCTCTAAATGGAAGACAAAACCCGCCCTTGTTGCAACACCGGTGCTTCCTTCTCACTGGAACAGACCGACCCCACTAAGCACATCGACCCCAGACGGCTCCGCTTGTCTGGTTTGCTGTAGGGCCCATCAAGCGTTGGTGTCACAGCAGATGATGTCCCAGCGCTCGGTGGGGCCCCAGTGAGCTGACGGCGGGTAACAGCTCCCCTCGGCCGAGGGACTGGGGCCAGTGACCCCCTGTGCACACACATCACGGGAGCCCTCCCCGGGCAGCCAGAAAGGGGCGAGATCCCCCACCACAACCCAACACAACGGGACAATTGGCCAAGGCCACACATCAAAGGGCCGGTGGGACCCAAGGCAGCCGCGCACTGCCAGAGTGCTGAGCACAGGGCACAGCGGTCAACGCGGGTTGCCAGGGCAGAGCACCCCATCAGAAACATCCAGGCGAAGCTTCAGAAGATCATAGTTTCCGACAAAACCTCCAACCATATTTGAAAATGTCACTTCAGAGCTTTTGAGAAGTGCACCCTTAACCCTCAGCACCAAAATCTAAGCAGCATTTTGAGTCAACAGCAGCCAAACTCAGCACAGGTACAGGAGATGTGCCCGGCAGGAGGGACAAGGTCAGGACAGCACCTGGAGAGCCACTAACCCAGAAGCCAACAGCGCTCCACCCTTGGATGCGCTCATCCCACCTGCACAAGTCATCTACGGAAACCCAAGAGGATGCTCATGAAGACACAGAGTACCAGCAGCCGCGCTTGCACAGGGACAGGACCCACACGTGTCCATCCGTGGCACAGCACCGTGGGCTCTCAGGGCCCAAAACCACTTGAGGAACCAGCAGTGACAGTGGGGTGGGGAAGCCGCCGGAGTTCAGGCAGACCAGGAAGGGACAGACGCCGAGGACGCAACACAGCAGAGCAGCTGTCCCAGAGCAAGGGCAGCCTTTGGGCAACCCCGACCTGCTGGACGGGCTCCTACCTTGGGCCGCCGGCATCTTCCCCTTGTTGAGCTGCTTGAGGCGCTTCTGGTGGGACTTCCCGTTGTAGTGGATCTGCGCCTGTGCCGCCGAGTTGAGCTGGATGTTGCAGACCTCGCAGAGCGTGAACGACTGGTGCTTCTTCTCCCGCTTCATGCGCTGCTCGGGCTGGCCCGGCGGGCAGCCGGCCGCCTCCACCAGCCGTACCCCGTTCTCGGGGTTGTGGGATGGGCTCAGGGGTCGCTTCATGCCTGCGGGAGGAAGGACAGACCCACCGTGAGGACAGACGGACCAGATGGGGAGGCCAGGCAAGTCAGGAAAACGCAGTGCAGGTCCCACACCCGCGGGGTGCCCGGACTGCCTGGGTCTGGGGGGGCTCCCCGAGCAAGAACAACCCCGTTTGCATCTCAGCAAGGAGTTGCATTAGGCAAGGCGACATGAGTGGCAGCAGCGTTCCCAGGAGGTTAGCGCTGGAGCAGGGAAGAACCCACTTCTTCCAAGTTTCTAGCACCAGGCGACACTCCTCGTGCCAGTCGAAGCCTTTCTGTTCGCCCCCGGACAGGACCGTAGTCGGCCCAAGGCAGAGCTGGGACGGTACCCAACGCTCTGCAGGCAAGAAATTCAACTGGAAGGACTCATGTGCTGCTCTGGTGACCCACAGCCCATCCCCACCGCAGCAGGAGGAGGACCGGCACCTCGAGCCATGAGCACTTTCTTGCCCGCGTCAAGCAGGTGCCTGTCCCAAACGCGGGGCTCTGCGGGACCAACCCGCACGGGCAGCTCAAGTCCCAGTCCCGCGCAGGGACACCGCGTGGGAGAGCTGCCCAGGGAAGGGGTTGGGGTCAGCCGGGGACGGCCGTCCTGCAGCCCGCACCTCGCAGACACACTGTCCCCGCTGTCCCGCTCCAGGGGAGCGACCCCGGAGCAGGAGCTGGTGGGACATCCAGAACTGAGCCTCGGAGAGGCGCGAAGGTCACCCGAGCGCCGTGATCCAGTTACCACCTTGGAGGTGGCAGCTGCCGGTTACGGATACCCGAGGCACGCTGCGCCGAGACACGCCGGGGGGCCACGCACAGGGACGGGGGGGTCTGTGGGTGGCCGGACGGGCCCCAGCGATGCGCTGCAGAGGTGTCCCTGGCATCGTCGGGAGGGGCTGCGCGGGGCGGCATCGCTGCGCTCCTCGGGCATCGGGGACCAGCCCAGAGCCGTCAGTTCATGCAACAGGCTGCCTGAAACACCACCGCCGTCCCTACCCGACGCGGCGCAGCACCATCCTGCACAGCTCCCCCTCTGCAGGGTGGGATGCGCTGCACACCCCCCGGACAGTGCCGCAGCCCGGGGATGCTGCAGGGGGCGACGGACGCAACCCCCGCCAGCTCCTCTGCGCCACAAACCCTGTCGTTCCTCCCCAAAGACAGCACATCGCAGCCGGAGCACCCCAAGAAGTGCCCCCTTTTCCCCAGCAGCCCCCCCGGCGGAGGGGGTGGTGGTTTCGGGGGGGGGGTTCCCCCCCCCCAGCACCCCGCGTGTGGGTCGAGCGCCCGGAGCCGCGCAGATAAAGCGGCTTTTGATGCATTAACAGCAGATAAGCAAAATTCAAGCAGCCGCGGGGGGGTGATGGGGGGGGTCCGGGCGCTGCAGCCCCGTCCGTGGCCCCGCGGTGGCGCAGACTCTCCGCGCCGGTCCCCGGAGCGNGGCGGGTTTGGGCATTTCCACGGCGCCAGTCACGTCGTGGGGTTCGCGGCTGCCTGGGGGTGCGGGGAAGCGCCCCCCGTAAAAGTTATATTTAGCAAAAAGCCACGGAAGGGTTTTTTTCCCCACGAGCTGTTAATTGAGCCGGAGGCAAAAGCCGGGACCGGCCGGGATGGAGGGTGACCCAGCGGAGCCAAACCGGTGTCCCCCCGGGGGATCTCACCGCCCCACGGCCACTGCGGCGCTTGTCACCCCCTCCCGAAGGAATTACCGTCACTTCGGCTCAGGGAGGGGGACGGACCGGGACCTGCGCGACAACATCCAACCGCGGAGCAGCCCGTGCCCCGGGCAGAGGGCTGGAGCGGCCACCGACGGACCCTTCCAGCCTAAATTACCGCACGATTCGCCAAAAATGTCGGCAATAAGACCCTTAAACTCCTGCTTCACCAGTTAAAATACTACACAGCGTACCTAAAATGAACTTTACATTAAAAATAAATAAATCCGCTGTTTGGCAGAAGGATTTCAGAGCCAGAAGTTCACACGCAGCCCTCCGGTACCCGTTAGCCCTGGAATCGCTCTATAGACCTCTGAATTTTCCCTGAAGCTCCAGCTTCACCTTCTGATGGAAACAAAACAAAACGCACAGCCCTTGTACTTGAGACAAGTGAAACAAGCGTGGCCCAGTCCCGAAAGGTTCCAAAAAAACCCCTACATTTTCTTTACACAAAACAAACACCAGATGGATCTTTTCCAAATGAAACCCGCGGCCTTGGCCCACCGGGACGGGCGCAGGGGCAGCAGGAGCCGCCCCACACTGTACACAGGAGCACAGCAGCAGAACTGCCCCATCCGACCCAACCGCGTCATTTGTGGTCATTCCCCAAAACTCACAGCGATCGATGCCCAATTGCACTCGGATGGGCAGGGAGCCCCGCGGGACCCCAAGGAGAGGGCCTTTACCAGAACAACCATTAGCGGAGCAGCCGGAAAGCAGATCTGGGAGACGATCAGCACCGGGAATGTGAAACGGGGCCCCGGGGACGCAGCGGGACACGCGGAACGCTGGTGGGGACACGCCAGCAGAGGCAGGTCCCCGGGTGCCCTTGGCATCCTCCCCCTCCCCGGGTATTTTTAATGCAATTGCATCCCGGGATGCAGAGCTAAAATTGGAACATTATGTGGACAAAGTATCCCAAAAGTCTCCCTTGTCTTAAAAAAAGGAACTGCTGTTACCTCGATTAGACCAAGGCTCCCTGTGCCGGCTCTCCTTGCAGTGTTTAAAAGGTCTGTCCTAATTGCACACACACTTGTCTCGTTCACTTAATTTCTGCTGCTCCTGTTGTGCTTCTCAGGTGTCAGGCCCGTGAATTTGGTGATTTGTGGCCGGGACAGGTCACTGCCTGTGTGAGGACCCGCAGCTCCCTGACTGACGGCTACTTTGGGGCAGATTTCACCTTTTCAGCCAAGCAGTGAACATCTTTGGGGGGGCTATTCGGCACCCAGCACCCCAATATGGGTCCCCTACCTGGGCTGAGGTTCCCCAAGAGGTCCCCTCCTTGGCCAGCCCAGCCCTCACCCTGTCTCCATCATGGCTGTTGTACCCGTGGTGCCCAGACACGGGAAGGAGGGGAAACTGAGGCACAGCGTCGGTTAAACGCCACCCCCCACCCCCCCGAGGTGACTCAGGGCTCTGAGCCGAGCACAGCCTCACCACAGCCCACCTCCACCGCCCCGTCCCACCCCAGGGCCGACGAGGCCGAGCTTTTGTCTTCTCCATGGAGAACCATGAGCAACCTCATCTTTTGGGTGGCTCCTCCCAAGGGCTGCAGAGCTCCGCTGGGACTGGGGGGGGCTGAGCCGCCACTCACCCGCCTCCGCCCAGATCTCACCGGGGTGATGAGCACCAACGACACCTCCCCGAGCCCGTGATGCCCCCACCGCTACCTGCGCTTCTGGCTGCCCTTTGCTCGGAGCCGCCGAGGGCTGCTCTGGCCGGCCGAGCGGGGCCCGCGGCTCCTGCCGGGTGCGAAAAGCTCCCCGACAGATGTCCAAATCTCTCTGAAATAAAAGAAGGTCAGAGCAGCTTGGGTGTCACGGCAGCGGCGAGCGCTGCGCCAGAGCACCCATCCTCCCACCGCGGGGCGTTCCCGGGATGCGGTGCCCACCCGGCACGGCCCCCGCCGAACACCGGTCAGCCCCCGACTCCCTGCAGACACACTGCCCCAGGGCAGTTGCAGCTCCGACTGCCGAGGCCAGGGGAGCTTTTCCCCCTCTGGTCCTCACTGCTTTTACCATTCACCACCACTTGGAATAACAAACTGGTTCTGGGCTTGGCCATCCCCTCGTCCCCCATCGCTCCCAGCAGCCGGACTCGGTCTCCCCAGCGGAGCGGCACCGCGCGCCGTGGGGCAGGCGGGTCTGCACAGCGAGTTCATCATTTTAAGGTCAGTTTTATCCTCTCTTACAGTAGCCCATAACCTCAGCTCTGTCCCTCTCTTTCTTTTTTTAATAACGCCATAAACATGTTGCAAAAGGCTGTAAAGTGCTGACAAACGTTAGAGAGAATTTAAAATCCCGGCATTAAATATCTGAAATAAGAAACACTCTGGTTTATAGAGGGGGTGCAACGGCAGAAGTCGCCTCCTTTCCAGCGAGAGAGCATCCACGCGGGTGGGGGGAAGGGTGCTGGGCAAGGGCACGCCGCTTCTGCTGCTCCAGCACCTCTGCAGCAGCCGCTCCGGTCCCTGAGCGCCCCAGTTCAGCCCCCGACAGACCACGCTTCCCCACCAGTGGCGCTTTCTCCTCCCAGCAGCCAGCCCGGACGCGCCTGCGGCAGGGAACCGGGCAGCAGGACTCCGTCCCAGCGCTGGCACTGGCCCCGGGGACGCCGCATCGCTGGGCACCGGGGTAACCGCTGAGCTGATGCCACAGCCCACATTAACGTCAGCCCCTGGAGAACCCTGACCGGTGCCCTGAGCACCCCGGGCACGGCCTTGCCGCGCACAGCGCAGTGACATCCCATTTCCCAAGAGCCCGGCACCTCCAGGCTCCACGTGCCCTGCGGTCCCCTCCGCAGGGGACATCCCGGAGGATGCTCTGTGCAGTCAGTGGACGAGTTTTTGAAGACGCCCCGTGCTGGGACATCCTTTCCTTCAGCTCCTGTCTGTGAACCAAACCCTTCAGAAACTACAGCTTCCCCCACGCCGGCGGAGGAGAGAGCGGCTGCGCGCCGACGCTGCCGCAGCTGCCCACGCGCCCCGCGAGCACGGGCACGCAGCATCCCTCGCCGCCGCCGCTGCCTGGGGGGTCACGTCCCGGTGAGCCCCTGGGCTGTGCAGGTGGACCAAGCAGTGCCCTGTGCCACAGTTGGACGCCTTCTGCTCTGGTGGCTCTGCCAGCAGCTTGTGGGTGACAGCAGCCCCCGAGGCCGGCAGGGAGGAGCGAGGGGGATTAGCGGAGGCGATGCCAGCAGACATCTGCAGCGTGATGACACATTTACGCACCCTCAGACGGCAAAGGAGGAGCCGGAGATCAGGACATGTGGCAGAGGTCTTGCAGTCACTCACCCTTCATGCTGGGGGCCCCCCAAATCTCCAAATAGCTGCTTTTTAGCGGGGGGAATAGGTTTGCACCCAGAACAGCAGCTGCCTGGGCATGAGCTTAGGCACAGGGACGGTAGGGGTCTGGCCAAGCTATGAAATCCTGATGAGGAAGCGGGTTTGGTGCACGCTGGGTCCTTTGGCTCAATTCTGATACTCCGGATAAGCCGAGGACAGACCCAGCGAGGCCGTCCCGGAGCGCCGGGAGCGCGGCCAAACACAGCCCGGCCAGAGGTTTCCGTGCTGATGCTGCCCGAGCATCGCCTGGGGTCGTTCTCCCATTCCCACCCCAGCAGGGACCCCCCGGGCTCCCTCCTGCCGTCGGCACCGATTTGTGTCCCGTGGGTCTTCTCCTGGGCCTGAACGCAACGGACTCAACGCACGGGGCCAGAACCTCCACCCAGGTAAAACCGCCTTTGTCACAGAGCTGAAGTGGCATCAAAGTTGCTGAAGTTCAGCCATGTGGAATGAGGGAAACTGCCACCCGGACCTAAAGTCTGGATGAACTCGCTAAGAGAGCAAAAAAGCTAAAAACAGAAAATCTGAATTGAGTTCACATGATTCCGTGACACTGAATCGCTTTCCTTATCTCTGGTTGAGTGCACATAATAGTAAATAAAAGCAATGGAACTGTAAGAATTAGTATGAAAGTCGCCACCAACAGCTGTCACAAAACTCACCTTAACCCCTTTAGCAATGGCCTTATTTGCAGTGGCCCTGTTCGCATTCGCAACGATCCGCAGGAAAGCCAGAGAACACCACGAACCCTTACTCAAATCACTGCCCCTCACTGCTGGCTCAGTTTGCACTTCTCTACCGAACTTTGCCACCAGAGCTGACGGCGCGTCCCCATTAAAATTGGCTTGAATGAGTCAATTAGCCAACAGTTGCCCCACGCTGGGAGGTGTCAATCTCAGCAGAAGGGCCGTTCGAGTCGGGAAGCAGCTCCGTGACCCCCCCGCTGCCGCGCACAGAGGACAGGCGGGTATTTGCACCGCGACCCCCCCTCCTGTGCCCACCCCCCCGGAGCCCCCCGGGAGCCACAGAGGAGCCCGGCTGGGGGGGGGGGCACCGCACCGTCCTGCCTTCACACAGACCCCTCGCCACCAGCGCAGCCACTTTCCAGCCCACCCACCCATTTGGGTTTGGGACAAAGCGACGCCGAGGAGGCAGCGCCGGGTGCCCCCAGCCCAACGCGGGGAGGCTCCTACCTGGTCGCCGTCGAAGGGAGCGCAGAACCCTGCCCGCCACCGCCGCCGCCGAGCCGGCTCCTGCCCGTGTGCCGCGGCCGTCAGGGCACCGCAGACACCCCTACGCCCGGAGAGTTTCCGACACTTGTCTCATATTTCACAGAGCGCTTCAAATGCAGTTCGATCGCCACTAAATCAGCCCTCATCAGCAGCCTCCGGCCGGGGCGAGCAGGAGCTGGGTGCCTGCAGCTCAGCAAGTTTCCAAAAAGCCCCGAGCGTCACGCGGGGCGGCCGGCGCCAGCTGGCAGGAACCCGCTCCGGAGGCGCTGCCGTGAGCCAGGCGCGGGCGAAGGCACCCGACGTCGGCTCCGCCGGGGAGCGGGGAGACGGGGGAGAGCTTCCCGGGCTGCCCCTGCGGTCAGACCCAGAAAATTCCCCGGGCAGCTTCGGAAAGGGGCACCGGCCGCTGGTAGAGGGGTGCGAAGGCAACCGGCCTCGGCCACAGCCAGCGCCCGGGCGCTGTGTCCCCTGGGGCGGAGGTGGCCCTGGGGACCTGCTACGGCATCAGGAGATGCTCCGACGTCCCGGACTAAGAGCCGAGCAGACGCGGGCAGACCACAGGTTTCGGAGGGCTCTGGCCGTGCTCACATCACTTTCAGCATTTCATAACACAGCATCAAAACNGGATCAGTCCATAAACCACCCGTTGTCAGAGCGAGGATTAGTGTCAGCCCGTCCTCCCAGGGCTGCAGGCTCCTGGCACGGGCACAGGGCACACAGGGGGGGCTCAGGCCATCCTCAGACCCCGGGTCAGAGCCCCCCCCAAAACGCCCAGACTGGCTCTTACCCTCGGGTGCCCCCCGGGGTCCCCCTCAGCCCCACTCCCGCGCACCGAAGGGCAGCGGGACATCCTGCAGCCCCCCCGGGCACGCAGAGGGCATTGCACGGGCACGCCGGTGCTGCTGTGCTGTCCTCTCGTTCGCACATCAGAGATCATTAACACCGCAGGGCTGCGTGTCCCCTGAATCAGCACATCTCCAGCCCCGCTCCCGACCGGCGAGGACGGCTAAAACCCGAACCGAAGGAGACGCCGTGGAGGGAACGACGCTGCTTTTCTGCAGCGGTGCGGAGAACGTGCCCGTGTGCCCCGGGAACCAGAACCTGGGGAGCACCACTCAGGTCCCACCCCGGGGTCCCACAGTCCCTCAGCTCCTAACGCCGCGGCGGTAACGAGTTGATTAATCAGCTTCAGCGGGGACCGAAGGGGCAGCGTGTGGGGAGAGAGAGAAGGCGGCGGTGGCCGGGCAGGCACGGCACGCGGGCTGTGTCGGTTTAGAATGATAAATGAGATGGTGGTGCGTCCGGCGAGCACGCTGTACCGGCCACGCGCCACGGCCGGTCCCGTTCCCCCCCCCAGCGACCCACCCGCTCTCCCACCAGCGGAGACCAAAAAAAGAAGGGGGAAAATAAAAAAAAAAATCAAAGCAAACACAGGCAGGGAGTCTGACACTGTGTCCCTGGGGGCTCAGCTGTAAATGTTCGCACAGCGTAAGGGAGCAGCAGGAGAGGAGAGACTGAGGCGCCGGAGATCCATCATCCCGACCGGCCGCTGTTCCCCCCGGCCGCGCCGCACGCCGCCGGCTGAGGAACGCCTGGCACGGGGCTTGCAAGATGGCAAAATCCTTCAGGTTTCTTATGATCAGCACAAAGAACGAGGGCAGCGGCACCATGTCCAAGCCCGCAGCCAGCTGAGGCTGCGCCTGCCCTTGGCGCAGCCGCCCGGCACCGAGCCCTCGCTCCTGCGCCGCCGACCCCTCGCAGGGCGCAAAACGCAGCGGGGGCACAGCGCTGCCGGAGGGTGCAGGCGGGCAGCGCGGCCGGCCGGGGTGGCGTCACCCGGGGCAGGGAGGAGGCGGCGAGGTGAGGGTCCGAAGGGTCCCGGCAGGAGAGGGATACAACAGGCGGCTGAGCGGGGCTGCGGGGGGAGGGCACGGATGTCACCCTGGCACACCGAGCGCCGCGGGGCGGCTGCCGGAGGAGCGCTGCCCGCCGAAGGGACCTGGCAGACGAGGCTCTGGCTGCTCCCCCACCTCTCAAAATAGACCGAGGAGTGCAACCCGATGCAGCCGCGGAGCAAGTCTTGGCCGAGCTGCTCCTCGCCGGCTCTCCCTGGTCACTACAAACAGGGTGGGTTTGTTTTTTTTTCAAATCCCCCTGAAATCAAATCCAGACACCGCTTGTGAGACGGGCACCGGGCCGGCTCCATCACCCCCGCGGAGCCCCGACCCTCGTGGCAACGCACAGACCCCCAAACAACGCGGCGATGCCACACGTGGGGCGGTTCGCTGGTACTGGAGCTCCCCCAATGCACCATCCCGCTCGCACTGCTGGAGGTAACCCCTGCCCTGGTGGGGACCCTCGCCGCTCCCCTCACTGAACTTGCTGCAATTACTTTCTCTTGGGAATTAAAATACAGAGAAACGGCACGGGGAGGGGGCCGAGCGCCGGCAGCGCCTCGTGCCCACCGCTGCAGCTGCCGCGAGCGAGTTCCTGGAGAAGATGATTGTCCACGTGTGCAGGACTCAGAATGAGATTATCACATTAAACGTTAAAAGCGCCAATTCAGAGCGCGTTGGCCAGTGCCGCTCCCCCTGCAAAGCCAAACCGAGTTTCCTTACAGCTGGGCTCGGGCTGGAGCCGGGTAAGGAGAGAGCAAAGCTGGAGCCCTCGCCAGGACGGCACCGCTCAAAGCTTTCGTCCCCAGGTGAGGAGAGACCCTTCCCCGGGGCGGCATCCCGGCCAGCCTGCATGGCCACGACGCGGCCGCAGCCCGGCGCCTGCCCGGCTCCGGCTCTGCCTGCCCAGCCCACGCGCCGTGCCCGCAGCAGCACCCGCGGCACCCGGTCCCAGCTGCCAGCCCCCGGCGAGCCGCCCCCACCGCGGGCACCGAAGGCTGGGCCGGCGGCGGCCATCGCTGGGAGCATGAAGCCATCAGCAGCGCAGTGGCGGCGGTCGCGTTCCCCCACCCACGCAAGTCCCGTGGAGGGCAGAGTGGGGGGACACCCACCGCAACGACTTACGGGGGTGAGCCGGGGTCCCAGCGCAGAGCCGCAGCAAAGGCGGGCAGGGTGTCCCCTGCCGGCTCCCCTCACTCCCACATCTGGATCAGGCGCTTTTTGGGGCAGAAAGTGGCTTTTAAGCGTGTTTGTGGATAGCTGCTGACTAACACAGGAGACCTCCAGTTTAAGCCGGAGCTCTTGCAGGCTACTGTATTACAACTTAAATTAAATATTTCATAGTGCTAAGCAAGTGACATTTGAAATCCAGCCATTGCAGGGGTATCAAATAAAGGTATTTGCAACAGGAGCTGCTTAAATCCATGTAGTGCTTTGGATCAGTCCATCAAAACAAACCCATTGCTTTATTAAAATAAAAGTTATCAAACACCCGATCTCCTGGAGGAGGCTGCGGAGCCCACGCAGTGGGGCTCAGCGGGTCGAGGGGGGGCCGTAAATAAGCGGAGCCCTGCTGACCCCCCACCCTGCCAATACCGTTCAGCTTGGAAAGCTGTTCTCATTACAAAGTTAAGACTGACAAGAGACTTTGCATTACTTCTGCCTTCCCATTTCTGATCCTTCCATGACCATACGTTGCATATTTTTTAAGCACCAGGACTGCGTCTCGACAGAGGCGCTCCCCCCGGCTCAGGGTCACGCTCAGAAGAGCTCAAACTCCCGAGGGAGCTGCACCAAACACCACCGAAGCCAAAGCCAGTTCTTCCCAGAGCAGGACCCTCCAAGAGAAACAGCACATCAGGACCCACCGGAGCATCGCGGGGGGCCCGGCTGGCAGAGGGCGAAGCAATCCCTGCCCAGGGATGCCATAGTGCAGGAGCAGGGATGCCAGGGTGCAGGAGCAGGGATGCCAGGGTGCAGGACCTGCTCCCCGCCCCTTCTTATCACCCTCCCAGGCAGCCCAGCGGGGGCTGCCCTTGGGCTGGCTGCGACCCACCGCCGGCAGCCGGCGGCAAAGGGGTTCACCACAGCAGCGAGAAGGCAAAGCCCCTCGCCCGGAATGAAACCTGTGCTCAAACGGCGCCCTCAGATCTCTGTGTTACAGGAATCGCCGTGAGATGGTTCAGTTCTGGCAAATGCCTGACTTACCTCAAGGCAAGCAACGCGTTTGCTGATAAAAACACACTTTACAAATGAAACTCTGTCAAATATAACGAAACAACTCGCACTAACTTCCCTAAAGAAGTGCTTGGAAAGGTAAAGGCTGGAGCAGGACGTTCTGCCTCAGTCAGACCCAGAGGCCCGGCAGCAGGATCGCGCTTGAAGACGATGAACGTGTGTTCAAGGACAAACCTGGGGACAATTTGCTTACCGGCACACGGTTCAGTCCCATCGGCTTCAGTGGGAACGAAAGGCTCCCTGGGTGCTTTGCCACTGGACCGCTCTCAGGTCTGCCCTCCGGCCGCTGGCTACCAGCCCTGAGCTTTGGAGAGAAGGGACCAAGAGAGAAAAACCCGACGCCACTGCAAACGCAGCGAAAGGGGCCGCCCCTCCGCCGATCCGCCCCGGCACGATCTGCCCCAGATCTGCAGCGCTTGTCACCGCTCTGAAGTTCCCAAACCTCCCGACTGCCGGGAAGAGCTTGAAAAAGCGTCTCTAGCTGAAAGGCAGATGACAAGTAAAAAGAACCCCGAATTTATTGTTTTCTTAGAATTTAGAGTGGGAGGAAGGAAAATGGGACGACCCATGATTTTTTAATGCCTGCAGTTGGCAGTTCCATATTTAATGTGACAGCATCCCTTTAAGAAAAATATGCTCATACGCAGGAAAGAAAATAAATTGGCAAAGCAATTTGCTTTCAAGCCAGCCTGACAACTCCCCACACAAACACTTCAGCGCAGCCTTGGCTGAGCCGCGGCGGCCGGTGCTCCGTGCTGGGCAGCGTATAATCTAAGAGTTTAAGGATGCTTCGCCGGTTGACGAGCCCATCTGCTAATACTGGAAGCGGTAATTTATCCCAGAGATGGTACAAAGAAAGAGTGGAAGAAATAATCCGTTGTGCGTGAGACGACGAGGAGACGCGTTGTCATGTTATCTCCCCAACAGCCCCACAATACAAACAGAGATGCTTGTTACAGAGCCTGAACCCGGCACGATCAAAAGGGCTTCTTCACGCGGGGTAGGAAGGGAAAATAAGAAAAAGACAGGAAGAAAGGAAAAGGGGAGCTAAATCAAAGCCCGTGCTTGCCACTTCTTACGGAAGAAACTTGTGAGAAATGCTTTCTGCAGAGCAATTAGTCACCGGGATGTGAGGGGAGCGCCGGGCGGGCAGGACCCCGCGGCAGCCACTGCCGCCGTCCTCGGGGCCGCGGCAGCACCGGCGCCCGCGCGGGCCTTCGGTCCGTGCTCAGGGCAGCGCGGAGGGCACGCGGCCGAGCCGGCAGCGCCAGCGGGAAGGACGGGTCTGAGGAAGGCAAAGCGCGAAGGCACCGGCGCCGCGGGGAGGAGAGGAGCCAGAAAGTGGGGTCCAAAACCATCCCCCGCAGCGCTTCGGCACCCGCCGCGGTCTCACACCCGGGCGAGAGAGGGACCGCAGTTAATTGCCGCCTTCAGATTAGCCACGGCAATGCCGCCATCTGCACACCATTTTTGCAACCTTTGATTTGTTTATAGAGGTTCCGAGGTGTTCACCAGACCCCCGCCCAGAACTCCTTCCAGCCGGCCGCGGCCGCGGGACCCGGCTGAGACCGCCCGGCCGGTGCCACCTCCGCCGGCGCACCCCCATCTGAGCCGCCGCGCAGGAGGGGGGGCTCTGCCACCGCCCTTTGTCACGGAAGGCTGAGCCCCCCGAGGCTGGCGGCAGCGAGGAGCGGGAGGTGCCGCCGAGGGGTTCCTGAGGGCGATGGGGCGGAAGGGCCCCGTCCCGGCGGGAGCCTTCGGCCTCCGCTCACCTCTCGAAGCGCTGACTTGTCTGTGAACCGCCGCGAAGCCATCACTGACAGGCAGCGAAATTAAACGGGACAGATGATAATTAATTGTCCATGTCTTTCAGCGTCTCCTGGATATGGACTAATGAAGTTATACATTACTCGCTGGCCAGAGGACAGAAGGAAGAGGAAAAAAGAGTTTTACAGCTCGGGTTTAATCAGTTCAGTGATAAGCGTGGCCTGAATTAGTCACCTCCTCTGCGCACGCCGTTTCGGTTCCTTCGGAGATCTCCAAGCCGGGCAGCCCGTGGCTCCCGCGCGCCGGCTGGACTCCCTGCCCTGCCCCTGCAGCGCCAGGATGAAGTTGCAGCGAGCCGCTCGCTGCAGCGTGAGCATCCTTTGCTGCAGCAGAGGTCGGCGGTGTCAGGAGAGAAGCACGTGTGCCCAATTACACCGAGGAACCTTTGCTCCGAGAAGGCAGCAAGTGTTGGCGGGCAGCGCAGGTGGCGGCTCCAATATTTATTTGGGCAGCACCATTAACGTTATTTAATGAGCTCCAGTGGGTCAGCTTTCCTGTTTGAAAGGAATTCGTAAATGGACTCGTGAAAAGTTACTTGTCTCCCTGCCATGGAAAACACGTGGACAGGGGCTGCGAGCAGCCGGCCGCGGGCACGCAGAGCCGTGCACGGTACGCGCCGCAGTCGGCTCACTGCACGGGGCCGGGCAGGCTCCAGGCAGGTCGGTAACAGCACCGCGCTCCGGTCCCCTCTCAGGCTCGGCTGGCGCAGGAGGGACCGGTGATGGGACTGGGACTCACCCTACCACGCAGTGAAATTTTGCCCGTTCCCTTTCCCACTCCGGCCCCCGCTGCCGCAGCGCTGCAACACCGCGCCACAGGGGACAGGGAGCCCGCCACTGCCCCGCGGCCAGGAGAGAGCTGGAGCGGTTGCGGGGTCCCCACAGGGTGCTGTGGTGCCCGCAGGAGCCTCGCTCAGCCCGGGCACCCGCCGCCTGCCTCCCTCCCGCACATCCGCGCTGAACGGGGGAGATCCCCCTCCTCCCGCCTCTGCCGCTCGCCCGCCTCCCACGCCGCCCGCCACGCGTGATGCTGCCGTCGCTGCAGCGCTGCCACCACAGGGGCTGCCGTGCTGTCACCGGGTGGTGCCTGACATGGGGGGGCCGGCAGGGCTGGGGACAGATGGGGCAGCTCACGTCGACCCCCGTGCACGGCCGGTGAGCGGCACGGGAGCCACGGCCGCTTCTTCCGTAAGGGGCATTCCCGGGGCGAAGCTCGGGCGCTGCCGTTCCTCCGGCCGGGCGCGAGACGCAGCCCCGTGCTCGGCGCTGCCCGCCAGCGAATTCCAGGCGATGGGAAACGCGGTGGCGAGGTGTCCCGGGGCAGAGGTGCTGGCAAGTCCACCTCCCGGGACGCACGGCCGCCAGACAACGCAGCCCCTCCGTGCCAAGGGTCCGAGCGCGTTCAGGAGCGGGCACGGTGCCACCCTCGCAGACGGGCTCGGGGGAGGCAGCCAAGGCACGGTGCTGCCGGCTGCCTCGGGGGACGGGAGCCCCAGCAGCCAGCCCGTGGCCAGAGCTCACCGCTGCTCCCGGGGGGATGGGAGAGCCGGAGGGGCAGCGCGCGTGTGCTCCGAACAGGGACACGCAGGAGGGTGGGAGAGGGGCTCCTCCTTTCGCCCCCAGCCCACGCGCCCCCACGCCGGCTGCAGCCCTGCGTGCTCAGCGGGGAGGGCAGCTGGAGCCTCNCGCGGCCACCCAGGGCCCCGGGCGCGCGGGGATGCGAGCGGAGGACAGCGGCGAAAGGCTCCTCGCTGCTGGCAGCTGGCGAGCGGTGGAGGCGTTGCTGTTATGAAAACATGCGAGGGCCGTGTCTGAAAACATTGCGAGGAGCCAGCTACATAAATAGGCCCTTTATGGCTCTTCCCGGCTCTAAGACAGGCTCTTTCACATGCGCTTGGCTCCGGCACGGCGGGGTTACTCCGCTAAAAGAGCCCTTCGTGTCGGGCGCGGGGGGGACAGGGAGGCACCGGCAGCCGGGGGGGGCTGAGCCGCGGTGCCGCAGAACGGACCGGCCGAGCCCCACCACGCCGGCACCCACCCGGGACGGGAGGAAAGCTGGTTTGGGGCAGGTCAGAGGGCAGCAGCGATGGGGACGGACGGGTCCAGCGCCGAGCGAGCCAGATGGGCATCGGAGGTGCCAGGCCAGGAGCACCCCATGCCTGCCCCGGGGCATCTCTTGTGGCGAGGATGGGACACCCCCTACGCCAGCCGGTCCCCTCTAGCCCAGGCGGCACGGGACCGGGAGATTACGGCCCATCGGTAGCCCAATCCCACACTGTTTCGCACCAAACCCAGAGAGGCCCCCGCTCCGTGCACGCAGACACCACCCGCAGACTCAGGGCTCCCCCGCAGCTCCCGTCTCCCCGCAGCAGCATCGCTGCAAACGGGGCTGTGCAGGGAGCGATGTCTGCCTGGAGGCTGCAGCACGGGGACACCCCCGCAGCCCTGCCCGCATCCGTCCCGCTGCGCCTGCAGCTGCAAACGCGTTGACACCTGAGCAATAATCACGCTTTCCTCCCCCGAGATGCTGTGGGGCGAACGGCGGAGCAAAGCGCACTGCGGTCCCCAGGGGAAGGCGCCCGCTGGCGCCCAGGTAGGAGGAGGGCAAGCAGGAGGGGACCGGGGCTTGCCGGGGCCAGGGGGGCACGCTGTGCTATGGGGGGAGCCCACAGCCCTGGCTCGCACCGTGCGCCTCCGCAGGTGGGTCTGCAGCCCTGACTCGGTCCTTTCTCAGTATTTCCAGGTCACACACTTGAGAACGCGGCGTGGCAAATCCCGGCTCTCCAGCAGGATTTTCTGCTTGAAGGGCAAGAGGCTCCAGCCCAGGCGATGGGGGCAGGAGGCAGCTTTGCTTTCCCAAGTCCCGGGATCTCAGACCTGCCTCCCCCACGGTCACCCAACCACGGTTCCAACCCCCAGCACCCCTTCCCGAGCAGGGGGTGCTCCCGCCGCACCGACACCCCACAGAAAAGCTGCTCATGTCCCCACACGGGAGCTGCGGTGCCCCTGGAGAGGGACAGGCACCAGGGACGCAGCGACCGGTGCTGTCACCGGACACGGGATGCAGCTGCTCCGCTGCCACCACCTCCGCACGGAGCGCACCTCAGCGCCGCAGCACGCGGGCGCTATTAATCAAGGGTTTCGTTAGGGAGTCGTCACTAATTGAGCACCTCCGGTGGCCGTAGAGCCCCATGACCCATCTGGTGTCAGAAGCCGCGCGTGCAGCAGCAGCGGCGCTTTATTTCTTTCGGCCGCATCTATTTGATGTGATCACAATTCCGTTTATGCCCCCTCAGCAGCAAACGTCCCCCCGGCGTGGGAAGGCTGGTGACTAAAGCAGCGGGTGAATGATTAGTGACTCAGCGGATAATTTTGTGCATCTCGTGGCTTTTTTTAGCGCGGGGCGGACAGAGCTCGCACGGCAAACCCTCGCCCGCCACCGCCACCGCTCCCACCCCCCCCCGGGCGTCCCAGCGCCGCGCTGCCCACCTGGGGCTGCCGAGCTTTTGCAGATGCGGTTCTCCTCCCGAAAACAGGCTTTGCCAGAAGAGAGATCAGGCAACACTGCCAGGAGCTTTGGCTTTTTCTTAGTTCTGCCTTTCCTTTTTTCCTTTATGACCTGGGAAAAGGACAGGGGAGTGCTGGAGCCCCGGTTAGCGGGGAGGCGCGGGCAGTGCAGGCAGCGCGGGCAGCGCTCGCTGCGCAGTTCATGCCACGCTGGAGCTGACCCGGCAGCAGCTTTTGTCAAGAGCAAAGCACTAAGCTCTTGTCTTAGCGGGAGCTGATGTCTGGAAACACCAAGTGCCGGCTTGAATTAACGAGCTCTCTGAGCTGGAATTCTGCTGCCAAACAAGCCGACGCCGGGGCGAGCGCTGCCGGAGAGACCCTCTGCCCGTGCCATCTGCTCCAGCAGTGCCAGGGCACCGCCTCTGCCCAGACTGCACCGGCAGCCCCAGGACCGCGCAAACGGCCGCGTCCCAGCGGGCTGGGGACACAAACGGCCGCGTCCCACGAATTCCTTCTCACCGTTGCAGACAGGGCAGCCGCAGCACATCAGCCCTCCGAGCGCTGAAGCCGGGCACGGCGAGAGCCGGGTCAGCCCCGGGTGGCTCCGTGCCAGCGGTGCTAACCCAGCGCCCCCAGACCTCTGCGTGACCAGTGCAGGAGCACAGGTTGAGGTCCACGTCCTTGGCACCACCACCACGCCGCCACCGATCCCCCTCCATCCCGGCTCAGCCACCCCCAGGTCCCCTGTGCCACCTCCCGGCACAGGGCCATTGGCGGGTGGTCCCTACACCAGTGAGACCAGTGTTGGCCACCCCCGTCCCCCCCCGGGAGCTGCTGGTGCCAATGGCAGATGGTCACACAACATCGCCAAACACCCTCATGGGCCGGACCAACACAGCCCCAAAGCAGCTCCGGGGGAGGCAGCCCCCGCCATCGGGGGGGACGGGGAATTGCTGCCTCCCCGAAGTGGCTTCGTTCTCGCTCTCTCTTTAATGATTTCCCAGCTGCTTCCCCATTTTAGCTGATAATGGGACTTCACTATCTATCTGGGTTTGAGAGTTGCTTGCCTTGTTCAAGCTGAAGAAAATCAATTCCCCTCTCACTCAAGTCTTTCCAAGACAGATGAACTGAAGATCGCGCCTGCCTGAGCAAAATATTTATTCAGTCTGGGAACAGATTTACTTTTGAACCTTCTATAAATACAGCTGAGGGCCCCGATTTAATCCCTTACCAGAAGACCTAATTTTATTTGTTTTATGTTTTAAAAAATCCTCCCTTTTGCAACGCCTTGTCAGCAGGTGAAGAAAGGCAGAAATTTTGGCACCTGCCTCAGCAATGGGCAGAGGGCTCTGCGCCGCGGCCGTGGGTGCCCGTGCACGGCCCCACAGCGGGACGGGGTGAGACCCCCATGCCGCGGGGTCTGGGCTCTGCGGGGGCTTCCTGCCCTTGATTACTGATTTACACCCCATGGAGGCGCTGCCGGGGGCTGGGGCAGACAGAGAGGGGCCAAATTCTCCACAGAGGCATCTTTGTCACCCTGCCAGCCGCTGCCTGGCCCCACATACGACCCTCTGCAGCCCCCCGGGACCGGCGACCGCCGTCCCACGGCCACGTCCCCACGAGCCCCCCGGGACCGACCGCCCTTCGCTCCATCCGCAGCCAGAATGGGATTCATGCATCGCGTGCTAATTAGTATTCCAGTGGTCCGGCTCTTCATTAGTGATGCTGTGGGCACTTTGCCACCAGCCAGCGCCTCTCCCCATCGCCCTCCCGGCGGAGGTGACGCGCCGAGCGGGGACACTGCTCAGGACAGCGGCTTCGCGCCGGCCCTGACACCTCCGTCCTCCCCCGCCGGCCGTTCCCCCGTCACGGCACCGCCAGGCTGAGCTGCCAGCGGTTGTGCTCCTCGACGCCGGCACGAGAAGGAAAAGCTCCTCCGTCAGCCGGGTGTGGGTGGGCGGTGGGGAATTGTCCCCCTCGGGGCACTCGGGGGGATTCCACCGCCTGCCACCATCTCACCAGCGCGTGCCACCACCTTCCTCGCCAAGGAGAGGATTCGCCCGAGTCCTCCGGAGGGGAACCGTTCCCAATGCGAATGGAAAAGCTTTCCCACTGCTGAGCAACAAACCCAGACGGGCGCTGGGGCCGGATCTCATAGAATCACCGACTGGTTTGGGCGGGAAGGGCCCGTTAAAGGCCATCCAGCCCAACCCCCTGCCATGGGCAGGGACATCTCCGACCAGACCAGGTCGCTCTGAGCCCCGTCCAACCTGAACTGGGACGTTTCCAGGGATGGGGCATCTCCCACCTCTCTGGGCAACCTGGGCCAGGGTCTCACCATAAAACATCTCTTAATTATATCTAGTCTAAATCTTCTCTCTTTCAGTTTAAAGCCATTACCCCTCGTCCTATCGCAACAGGTCCTGTTAGAAAGTTTGTCCCCATCTTTCCTGGAGCCCCTTTAGGCACTGGAAGGGGCTCTGAGGTCTCCCCAGAGCCTTCTCTTCTCCAGGCTGAACCCCCCCAACTCTCCCAGCCTGTCCTCCCAGCAGAGGGGCTCCAGCCCTCGCAGCATCTCCGGGGCCTCCTCTGGCCCCGCTCCAACAGCTCCGTGTCCTTCTGCTGTTGGGACCCCCCGAGCTGGAGGCAGCACTGCAGGGGGGTCTCCCCAGAGCAGAGCACAGCAGAGGGGCACAATCCCCACCTTGCCCTGCTGGCCACGCTGCTGGGGATGCAGCCCGGGATGCCGGGGGCTCACACCCAGCTTTTCACCCACCAGCACCCCCAAGTCCCTCTCGGCAGGGCAGGACCCGCTGCCAGAGCCCACCCCGGTGCTCCCCTGGCCGCGCTCACTGCTGCCCACACCCCCCTGCCCGCGCGGAGCAGCACGGGCACTGCCGCAGCACCGGCGTCACGCCAGCACCCGGCAGGGCAGGCGGCTGCCGGGTTCCTCTAAATCCCCTCGGCTCACGCACTGCCTAAGCCGGCACCGATCCTGCCCCAAAACGCTGCAACGCCACCACACCACAACGCCGCCACGCCACAACACTGCAAAGCCACCACGCCACACCGCCTGCCTTCCAGCGGTAACGGAGCACCACAGACCATCTCCCCTCCACATCTGGACAGGGATGCGAGACACCAGCACGGATTAAAGCGCTGGGTGCCCGTCCCAGGTCCCTCCCCGAGCTCCACGGCAGCCCCGCGGCCACGGGACGAACAGCCTGACCCCCAGCTGGGACGGGGGGTTGCTGTGTTCCCATTTGAAAGCCCTCTTGCCACGTCCCCACCGTGCAGAAGGCTGCTCCGAAGGCACAGTGTGCCCTACACCACGGCTGGCTCACTCATCTGACACACTTATTAAATTGCTATTATGCCTGTTTGCTAATTACCTCCCCTGGAAACCGGAGAGGACAGAAATTTGACATTGAGCTGCGAAAATCTCCAACCCCACCGCTGGCGGGGTCTGGGGTGCCCGGCGGGGCCGGGGGGCGATCGGGGCGCTGGAACCGTGGCGGCCGCTGACGCATCCCTCCCTGCCCCACCAGATGCAGCCCCACGGTGTGACCGTGGCTGCTGCCCCATACCGCAGTGGGATGGGGAGCGGTGACCCCAGGAGCCCCGGTGAACCCCCGCACCGCATCCCCGGGGCGTCGGAGCTGCCCTTCCCGCACCCTGCGCTGCCGGAGCACGGATTAATCTGGGCGCGCTTTAATCCTCTAAAGCCCTTTCGTAACAGCGCTCAAAAATAAGCCCGGAGAGTTCCTAATACTTCTTGAAAATTTGGCGTTGGGATATTTATAGGCTCTGCCCTTGTGTGCGACGGAGCGCACCCGGCGATGGGCGGGAGGGCTCTGCTGCGGGGGGGGGACCCACTGCTGGGCCCCCGGGGTCCCCCCCAAATCCTGCCAGGAGCCCGCTCTGTGCCGCTCCCTCGTCTCCCGCCGGCTCGGTAACAAGCGTCCCTTGTTTGGGATTTTTACTTTTTTTTCCCTAAAAACATTTCAGGGCTCCTCAGAAGAAGGTCCAGCGCACAGTCAGGCTCTGTGCTGAGACGCCTCCGGCACTTGAAACGAATGCAAAGCAGCGGCGCTGCCGACCAAGATAAACAGCCGCGGTGCCGGCGTCGCCGCAGCACGTGTTCCCGGGGAGGACGAGGGCAGGGTGAGGGGAGCAGATGACAAACAGCAGCGGGAAAAGTGACATTTCAGAAATAACTAACTACAGCCTGGAGGAGCCCAGCCCCACCTGGGGTGCCCTTGCTTCTCTTCCCAATAAACAACCGACCCCCCGCCCCGGCTTCGCTCTCTGGGAACAGGACATGAGGTTCCCCCCCAGGGACCGTCCCGGCCCCCATCAGCATCGCCTCCGCCAGGCTCCGCATGAGGACAAAGAGCCAGAAAGGAGCGGGAGAACCGATTCCCCTCCGGAGGGGGGTCAGGTCCTGCTGGGGGACGTGGGCTCTCCCCATCCGCTTTGGCAACGAGCGGCGGCTGTGCCGGGCCAGCCCTGCTGCAGGCACGGCGATGGGCAGGGATGGACATCGCATCCTCCGGGCCAGCCCTGACGCCTCTGTCTGTCCCACAGCAGGGTTGTGGCTTTACAAATACTAATTCTCAGTCGCCATTCTTCTTTTGTATATCTTTGCGACGTGCAGATTAGAGGAGAGCGCAGCGGGCGGTGTTGGTGCTGGACGGGGGAGCGGCACAAACCCTTTGATTATTCCTCCACTAACACGGCGGGAATTCTCCCTGAAGGTCCGTACCCAGGAACTACCGCCCGGGCTCTCCCAGAATTGCCGGGGCAGAGTTGTGTGGGGAACCAAACGCCAAAGCTCTGCGCAACGCCGGGTGCCAGAAATTACCCACATCCACAAAACCCCGCAGGGAGCTGCTCGGTCAGGGCCACCGGGAAACGCCGGCGTGCAGAGCTCCGAGCCCGTCCCCAGGCGCTGCGGAGCAGAGGGGCTGTTGGGTGTCACCGTGCCTCGGGGACGGCCGCGCGGGGCAGGGACAGGTCGCTCGTGCGGGGCTGCGGCCGTGTCCCCGTGGGAAGCAGAGTCCACACACGTTTCCAGTAACCACCACTGGTGGCCGTTCGCAGCTCTGCCACCCCCGTCCCGGGCTCGGCGGGGTGGGGGGAGCGGGCGGACAGCCAGGGCAGAGACCCCTGTGGGGCGCAGGTCCTACATCTCTCCTGCTCCAGCAGATAAAGGGAAAAAATTAAAAAAAAAACCAAACCACCCCAAAAAAACTCTCGGCCCTTTGCCACGCACTCTCCCAAAGAGGTGACCTGCTGCTCCCAGCTGCAGCGGGCTGCGGTGCTTCGCCCGGCTCAGGGGCAGCGGAGGTCGCAAAGAGGGAGGTGAGAGGAAGGTGGGAAGTGGCCTCTGATGGCGTTTCACGCTGGTGAAACGCGCCCCGCGTTCAACAGCTCCTTCATCCCCCGCCGGCGCGCAGCAAGAGCGACCGGACGTCAGAGCCAGAAATACCCAAACTGGAAATACGGCGCTGGGCCCAGTCCTGCCAGGCGGGCGGCCGGTGGCATCTGCCCCGCAGCGCTGCATCAGCCCGCGTCCCCCCGGGGATGCCCCAGCCCACCCCCTGCCCGGGGGGTCGGGGACAGAGCCCTCTCCGCCAGCCCGGGCTGAGCCGCGGCGAAGCGACAAACCCCACAGGTATCGTCCTTCACCCCTCCCAGCGCCCCGGCTCCTCGGCCTGTGGGTACCGGGTGACCCCCATGTCCGTGGAGGTGTGTTGGGCTGGCAGCAGGGGGACCAGCCCGCTCCGAGCGGGTCTGGGGGCCGGCGGGGTGTGCGTGCCACGCTGACACACACAGACCGAAGCCGGCACCACGCGGGCTCCCGCCGGACCACCAGGTCCGCCTGGTCCGGGAGGGGAGGAAAACCAGCCCGGTGCGGGGGGCGGTTTGGATGGAGAAGAAAGCGCCTGGAGCAAGATGGCAGTGGGAACGACAAAAGATGTTGGCAAAGGACCGTCCCCACGGCCACGCGGAGCAGAGCCCGGCAGCCCCCGTCCCACGGGCACCTCCCCTCCATGGGGAAAAAGCATCCCCACGGCCGAGCCCGGAGCCGCTGGCGGACCAAACCACAGCCCGGCCCCAGAGCCAAACCCGGACTGCTTCAGCTCCTCCAGGATCAAAGCCGTTGGCCGGAGGAGCCCGGCGCCTCGCCGCAGGGGTGGCACGGGCGCCCTGCCGCCCCGGCACCCGCAGCCTTTGCAGAGGTTGGCGCAGCTCCCGCCTTCAGGCAGATACGGGCGCGGATTAGGACTTAACCTCAAAATGTTTCCTTTGCAATTTCCAAGTGATCTTTCTTATCATCTAATTAAAAAAAAAATCCGTAATTAGGCCAGGGAAAATCACGACTCAGGAACGTTCCCGTTTCAAAGCAGCACAGATCTGTTCCGTGTTGAGGGCTCGGAGCCCCCGCCGGAGCCGGGGCACCCCCCCCCATCCACGCCGGGGCTCAGCCAACACTCGCCCCGTTGGGGGTCTGCAGCCCCCACAGTGTCAAACCCCCCGGGAGGGGGTCCCCACGGGAGCCCACGCATGCGGGCAGCACCCCCGGCGCCCCACCGCCAGCCCCTCGCCCTGGCTCTCGGCCGCGTATTCATTCTGGGGAAAAGGCTGTTTACATTGCAGGGGAAAAAAAAAAAAAAAAAATAGTTTTTTTTTTTTTCAAAAAAAAATCCAACCATAAATGGCCCTCTGACAGCGGGGGGGACGCTTCCCTGCCTTCACTCCCTGCGAAGCCGCGGGTGCTCAGGGGAGCCCCCCCTCTGCCCCACGGCTCTGCAGGGCAAAGCCCCCCACTGCCCTCAGCCCCCGTCCCCTGCCTGCGCCATGGGGCGAGACCCCGGCCGGCCCCACTGCCACGGCCCTGGGGGGCGAGAGCCCACCCAGCCCCGGCCACCGCAGAGCACTGCAATGCCTCCGAAAAACAGAACCCGCACCCATGGCAGCCCAGGGGGGCCCTGGGGAGCCCTCCCCGGGGAACGGGACCCTCCCGGGGTACGTCCCGTGCCGGCAGAGCCGCCCAAACCTCCTTAAATACGCAGATTCCCTTTTACGACTCGCAAGTACATTGTTGTGGTTCTAATAACAACGAGCGCCTGTTACCGCGCGGCCGCAGACTGGATTTCCCTGAGAGCACAGATATAATTCTTGACAGGGGCTTCCCGGCACGTGAATTATGACACTATTTTGGAGGCAATCTCAGCACATCAGACTAAGAAACAGCCTTTGTACATCACAATATTGTTTCTAAATTGACAAATAGACCCTCATGGGCTTCATTACTCTGCTCCAGGCACGTGTTTTTGCATTTTCATTTTTCCTAGGAATGACTAAAGGGCTGCAGAACTGTGGGCTCTGGGTTGGGGAAATTCAAACCCCAGCCCCGATCGAGCTGCGGAACACGAGAAGTAGTTTGATGGGATGCGGAGCTCAGAGAGGGGCTCTCGGTTCCGATGATGCGCAAGTCCAGCGCATTTTGGAGATCGCCCCGTGTTTCCAGGACCGGTTTGCTTCCAGTCCTGGAAATTCAACAGTGTAAAGCAACTCGATTGACGTGTTCGGTACCCGATTGAGAGCATCTGTGCAAAGGTCCCGTTTATTCAATAGCGGACATACACTTGCAGAAATACGCAGATCTCCCCAGAAATGCCAGATTAAACCCAAAGCAGCGGAAGATCTCCAGAAATAAATACAGTAAATACCAGTCCCAAGAGTGGGGTTCCTCTCCCAGCCACCATCCGACATTGAAGGACGCCGGGGCAATGCCTGAGGGGTATTTTGGGTTGGAATGGCGGTGGTTGGCCACAGATGGGTTTGCTCCTGGTGCCGCTCTGCCAGGGCCATGGCATCACTCCAGGCTCCGCTCGGGAGCACCGGCCCCAGCGCCGACCCGCGGGGATGGACATCAGGAGGGTGCGGGCGGGACGGGTGGGGGCAGCTCTGCCCCATCCCTGTCCCCATCGGCGCATCAACGGGAGCCTCGTCCCACGCCACCGCGGCCGGGTACACCGGGCAGCCGATGCCAACCACAGATAAACGGCACAGAGCGAACCAACCGCCGAACAGGAGCCGGCGGGAGCGCTGCACGCGGGGGGGGAAACCCCCCAGTTTTGGGTGCGATGGTGCTGCGCAGCCGGTCCGGTTTTGCGCCTCAGGTTCTGCCCTATTTATACTCTTTCCTGCCAGCGAAAACAGCCTGCACGCGCCCGAGCTGGGTGTCTGCGCTGGAAGAGACGGGAGAAGCCAGGCAGGAGGGGAGCGGTGGAAAGGCAGCCCCGGTCCAGCCGGCAGCCCACGCGCGGGCACCACGGCATCTCCTTGCGCGGGTTCACCGTGGGGCTTTGCCGAGCGGCCGAGCCCCCGACCCTCACCCCCGGCGGCTGCGACACACGTCCTGCGCGGTCCAGCGACGGGGACGAGCCCCCCAGGTCAGCGAGCCGCCAGCCCCAACAAGTATTTCTTATTCTCGGGATTATTCAACCAACCTCCCGATTTAAATCGATTTCTCAGGATGTTTAAACCACCCGGGCTGGCTGGTTCGTCAGGGCAGGAGATCGCCCGAGCGGCCGGCGGCACGAGCAGCCCGCTCCGGAGGCCGAGGCGAGCCCAGCGCCACGCGGAGCTCGGGGATGCTCGTGCACAAGGCGCGCAGCGGGAAGTCACGGCTCGGCGTGACGTCACCGCCCCGATAACACACAGCAAAGCTCCGTACATTTACATACCGGGCTCTGCGCTCAGGATTAGACGAGTCCTTTCAATGCACGTGGCAGATTACAGAACAAGCACGGAACCCCACAGCACGCGTTACCACCAGCCCGACTCCGAACTCTACGCATGGCAGGAGAGTTTCTCACCGGCAGAGTCACGCCGGCAGCTACCGAGGGACCGCAGCAGTTCCCTCCCATCCCCACGGAGCCGTTTCAGCCAAGTGACAAACATCACTGGGAGAAGCCGATGCTCCGTCGGAAAACACCTGCAGCCACTTAAAAAAAAATAAAAAAAAAAAAAGTCAATGATTTGACTTGCGCTGCCGCAGAAACTCCCGGCCGGGCTGGCGGCCGCGGACAGAGCCTCATTTATTTGCGGACGGTCACACACAGCGGCGCTGCCCATTGATGCTATTTTCAGGCACCGTGCCCCACATGCAGACACAGCAGCTTACACAAACCGTCTCAGCGCCCCGTTCAGACACCCCGGACAGTGACGGGGACGAAGACGATTGCTGCGCGGCGCTGCGCGGCGCAAGGCCAGCTCCTGCCTCGCGCTTCCACTGAAAACTGCCGACGTGCTGCCGGCTTGCACGGGGCCCGCGGAGGCATCCAGCCCTCACAGGAGCAGGCAGCTCGAGCAGCAAGGTGGCAACAGAGCCGGTGCTGAGCCCCTTCACCCCGGTGAATTAACCCAGGAGCCCCTTAACCCCCCAGGAACACACAGCGCAGTCCTAGACCCCTTACCTTCACGCACAATCATCTCCTGTATTTACGACGCACTTTTAAGCTTCGCTCTGAAAACAAAAAGCAGCCACACGTGCCGAGGAGAGCTGGGAGTTCAGATCCTGTGCCAGAAGCTCTTTTCCCACACGCACATCCAGCGTGATGGGCACTGGCAGCCCTGCCGCTGCGCCGTCGCGGGCGCCCCGGGATCCGCGGGGTTCGCTCTCGGGCAGAGGAGAGCTCCAGCCCAACCCACCCGCTGCACCGCTCATCAAAAGCTTCAGCGATAACTCACTGCTGCCTCAAGTTCACAGCGAAGTATATTGATAAAAGCTGAGGAGAGAGCGGGCGATCTTCCAGATGCGGATGCTGCTCCTGTGTCCAAGTTCAGTCCGGCTCTGCGGGCGGCTCTGCCGGCGCGTGCCTGGTCAGGAGGACCACGCTCTGCCCGGGGCCGCAGCCACCCCGCGACACAGCGCTCACCGCCCCAGCGGCCAACAGAAAGCGCTTTTGTGAGGCTTCGGTAAAAGTCCTTTTCTTTAAAAGCCACGAACCCCTTGTGGAGACAGCCAGAAAGCCTCAGCTCCATTTCCAACGCAAACCTCTCCGTGCCTCAGTCAGAAGCAGGGACGTGAGCAGCCCCAGGCGCGCTGCGGCCGAGCCGCGGGACACGCGGGGTGCACCACGCACCCCGACACCCTGAGCAGCACAGTGGGGCCCACGGCCACGGTCCCACCACCCACCCGCGGCCGCAGCCCGGCTGCTGCCGCACGCCGACACCTTGGCCAATGCCACCTGGGCCCAGGTGCTGCCGGCAGCCCCCGGCCCACCGCACGCCCGTGGGGGTCGCACACCACGCACCCCGATGGCACGGACACCCTGGCAGAGATGGGTCGGGGGGCACCACCCGCCGTAGCCCCCCGCGGGTCCGGCTCGGCGTGGGAAAGGCGGCGCTGCACAGGGAGAAGGGGCTGCGACCGGGGCCTGGGCAAAGTTCCTCGGAAGAAGTTTCCCCCCTGAGCTGACACCTCCCGCGGGGGAGGTCAGCGGGACCGGGGGCTCTGCCGCCCCCCCGCCGCCCTCGCCCCGCTGCACGGCGCTGCGCAGCCGGGCTTCCCGCAGAGCCGGGATGGGGGGGACGGGACCGGAGCATCCCCCCGGGCGGACACACATCCCTCCTCCCGGCCCCGCGGCGCCCCCCCAGCGCATC